>CM071571.1:93356568-93583701 GCA_036426205.1 Ascaphus truei | reverse complement strand
GGGAGCCGCGCTGACACAGATTGCACAACAGCCCCTGCTCTGTTATCAGCGCGCTATAGTTTCTCCCCTCCGCATGCGCGGTGATGCGAGCTGAGGAAGGAGAAACTCTTCCGAGAGCGGCAAATTGAAAATTTGCTGCTCGGGGAAAGCGGAGTGAGTAGCGGCACGTGACCGCTTCCATCCAATGGGGCTGCAGCCGGTTCCCTACAGAGCACACAGAGCCGCATTTTACTACAGAGCAATGCGACCAGACAGAAGGCATGGTGGTGTTGTGTGTTTGTGTATGGTCTGTGTGCGTGTGTGCGTGTGTGGTGGTTTGTGTGCGTGTGTGTGTGTGTGTGTTTGTGTGTGTGTGTGTGTGTGTGAAAAATGGGCTGGGGCTGGTGCAGGGGGGGGGGGGTGTGTGAAAAACGGGCTGGGGCTGGTGCAGGGGGGGGGGGTGTGAAAAACGGGCTGGGGCTGGTGCGGGGGGGTGGGTGTGAAAAACAGGCTGGTGCTGGTGCAGGGGGGATGTGTGAAAAACGGGCTGGGGCTGGTGCAGGGGTTGGGTGTGAAAAACGGGCTGGGGCTGGTGCTGGTGCAGGGGTGGGTTTGAAAAAGGGCTGTGGTGTGCTGGTGCAGGGGGGTGGGTGTGAAAAACAGGCTGCGGCCGGGAGGGTGGGGACACAAAAGGAGTGGCGGCCCCCCTCGGGCGTGGCCCGCGGGGGGGGAGACACACACACACACAGGTTCCCCAGTGACACACAAACACACAGACCACTTCAAAGTGACACACACACACACACTGACAGCTACCAAGTGACACACACACACACAGTGATACCCGCCTCCCAAGCGCGCTTGCTGTCTCCTCTGCCAGGAGAGCAAAAAGCTCCTGGTAGCGCGAGCGTCAGCAAGCGAGAGCGAGCAGCAGCACCTAAGCGCTTACTATATCCGAGGCCTTAGATGGCTATCTTGTTTGTCTCTTTTTACATCTGTGTTAAGCTCATGGATTCTTTGTAAATCAGTATTGTTGACCTGAGGAGAGAGAACTCTCAAAAGCTTGTCTTGTAATATCTATTGTTAGTCCAAATAAAAAACAATTTATAACCTAATACTGATGGACTCATTTACTCTGCGCTGTTGCAACTGGACTAACACTGCTATTTCTACTTAATCCTTTTTCAAAACGGGTTGCTTTTCTCTTAATATTGCGATGTGGACATGATGCCACCTAGTGGCCAGATGAGGAAACATTAAAAATACATGTGGCCCTCGGTTATCCAACGGATTTCGTTCAGGAAAGTAGTGTTGGATAGTGAAAGTGTTGTAAAGTGAGTCCCGTGTTCATCAGTGGCCGTGTTTTTTTTTTACAGTAACCTGAAACAGGTCTTTTTCTATGTTCTGCCCCTGTGATCTGTAAAAGCTGCACAGAAAGAGCTGCATCTCCCTGCACAGCTCTTACAGGCAGTTTTAATTTTAATAACACAGTATTGAAGCAGGTCTACGGAGATCTACGGAGCTGAAACGCATTAATTTCAGACTCGGGGACCCTCTGCTTCCCGAGATACAGGACCCGGTATCTCCGCAAAGTTTAAATGTCCCGGTCACGTGACGCAGGCGATTTAAACAATGCAGGAAGATACTGGAACCCCATACCAGGGCCAGTAACAGGGGAAGCAGGGGGTCCCCCGAGGCTGAAACTAATGCAGTTCAGCTCCAAGGACCCCCTGCTTCAATACGGCGCTATTAAAATAAAATAAAAACAGCTTCATTACCTTAGCGACTAGCAGCTAAGATAATGAAGGGGTTAAACTAGAGTACCTGGTTTGTTGGGGGTAGAGGGGGTGGGTGAATGGGGTATTTGTGCCATGGTGGGTGTATAGGCCTACTGGTGGTTAGCAGGAGGGGTTAACCCCTTCATTACCTTAGCGGTAGTAACCATCATCGCAACCACCAATAAACCGGGCACTGATATTTAACCCCTTCATTACCTTAGCGGATAGCCTCTAAGTTTATGAAGCAGTCCGTAAATGTATTTTTATTACATATTTTTATTGCACCCGGCTTCAATCCGATGTAGCCAAGGAGAAAATGTAACCAATTTACCGTAATTTTCTTTTCCTGGAACCATGGCAGTGGGCACCGTAGGGTTAACTATCCTCAGCTGAGTAGGACAGGAAATTGAATTCTTGCAGGGAGGTCATAAAAGGCCCCTCCTACTACCTGCAGATTATTCTTTGTATTCTCCCATAGCTGAAAAATACAACTGATATATATTAGGCACACATAGGGAGGGTAACCATGTGCCCAATCCCATGATTCCAGGAATGGAAAATTACGGTAAATTGGTTCTCCTTCGGTAATGTTCTCTTTTCCTGTTAACCATGGCAGTGGGCATTGTAGGGACTGTGACAGGGTCATTGACTCCGTGTATGTGAATAGGAGATGGCAATATGCATGCTATCCAGTAAACGAGGGGTTAACTCAGCTTGTCAAGCAGACCACAGGTGATTTGAATAAAGCTCCTTTACCTGCTTTAAAAACAGGAAGAGGAAATGCCTCTGGGGCGGCAGTCTCTCTCTCTGAGGCATAGAGAGAAGACAGAGAAGTGTTAAGACAGCCACAAGCTGCCCAAAGCGATCCTGTCCCAAGAGGGAAGAATAAAGCTCCCAGGTAAGGAGCCAACTGCGTTTGCTGTACTTTATTGGGCTGGAATAGGTTAGCTAGCCAGCCAGATAGTTAGCCTGCACTTTTGTTTAGCTAGTACCCCGACCGGGGTTAGGTTTTGGTTTCATTTCAATTTTAAAGGGACAGTGTACCCATTGTTTAGTTACCGTTTTTGGACAAATAAACCCAACAGCATTATTTCACCGGAAAAGACGTGTTGTCTCCTCACTTACCACGGCCATCCTGCCACACGTGGTGTCAGAAGTGAGATGTCGAACACCCTGTAAAAGGGGCGGAGCTACCGATTGCGACTGGTGGGACCTGTCCACGCGGTAACTATCAGTATGGAAGACGTTGTAAAGGCCTTAGTGCACAGCACCGCTGTTCAGCAGGAAAGCACGGCTGCACAACGCGAGACGAACCGGATACTTGCAGCCCAGCTTGACATTATTGCAGACACACAGAAACAGCTGATTGAGCAGCTGACCCAGATTAAAATGGACTCGTCCAGTACGGCCCCGGCGCGGCCCGTCCCGTCCCGGCGAATGTGAACCTGCAGAAAATGATGCCGCACGATGACATCGAGGGATACCTCAGGTCCTTTGAGCGAATCGCTTCCCGGGAAGGTTGGGCCCGCACCAAATGGGCTGGGATTATCGCTCCCTTTCTACTGGGGGAAGCCCAAAAAGCGTATTGTGACCTTGACGAAGAAGCCGCAGCAGATTATGACTGTCTGAAAAGGGAAATCCTTGCAAGGATTGGTGTGACTCCCGCAGTTTGTGCGCAGAGGTTCCATAAGTGGAAAAACCAGAGGAACATAGCCCGGCACGGATCCTTGAGATGGTGGTGTTGGACCGCTTCATTCGAGCGTTACCCCAGGACCTTCAACAGTGGGTGGGGCAGGGAGATCCCCTCTCTTGTGATGCCATGGTAGGCGCAGTGGAGCAGTTTCTGGCTACTCGTGAACTGTCACGCCCCACTCACACAAACTACAACCCACGTCCCAACACGAACAGTAGAGGCCAGCGCTGGCGCCAGGACCCACGACCGTTCGCACGATTTGAGCGGGTGGAAGAAAACCAGGATAAGGACAGAAACTCTAAATTTCAGAAAGGGTTTCAAGAATGAACTGGGCCAATTGTTTGTTTTGAGTGTGGGGAGACGGGGCATATTAAGGCTCACTGCCCACAGTTGTCTGAGCCAATGGAGTGTGCATATGGTTCTGTGAAGTCTGAATTTTGTGGAGTGGTGGGTATGACCCACGAGGGAAAACGTACCCACAACTTCCTCACCACGGTGATGTTAAATGGAAACTCAGGGAGCAATATTAACTTGGTATCCGGGAAGTTGGTTAAGCCTCTCCGGTTACCCCAGGGTGAGAAGTTGCGGGTATTATGTGTACATGGGTGTACGCTTCCGTACACCACGACTCTGATAAAAGTAAAAGTCGAGGGGCAAGTCATCGAAACTATGGCAGCAATTGTGCCAAAATTACCCCATTCCCTAGTGTTAGGCTGTAATTTCCCTGGTTTTGACACCCTGATCAGAGGACAACTCACCTTGAACAATCCTACTCCAGATGAGCTTTTTCCATTTACAGACCCCGAATTAGTCGCCGAGGTGTCTAAAACCCCTAAGTCGAAACGAGAACGTAGGAAAAAAAAAAAAGAGGTACGCCCCCACCCCAGTTAGCACTGGTCACTAACCCTAACTGAGGAAGACCAGAGGGAGAAGAGTTGTCCGAGACAGGGCCTGTTGGTGATCAGGTGTCTGAGTTACCCGTGGAGGTAACCGACCAAACTCCAGATGAAGAAGGTTTTGGAAGTCTAGAACTGTCCCTAACTAACTTTGGTAGAGAACAGGCTAATGATCCCCAGTTGGAAAATGGGTTTAGCCAGGCGGTAGAAGTTAATGGGGTCCCGGTAGAAGGAACCACAAAGGAATCCTATCCATATTTCTCCATTAAGAATGATTTGTTATACCATGTGAGCCAAGAGGAGGGCCAAGAAATAGAAAAATTGTTAGTACCCAGTTCATTAGTGGGGAAGGTCCTAGAGCTAGCACACTCTCATTTGTTGGGGGGTCATCTGGGCGTAGAGAAGACACAGCAAAGAATCCTAAAAAGGTTTTACTGGCCAGGGATATATAATGCAGTAAAGAGATTCTGTGCCTCTTGTCCCGAGTGTCAGTTGACAGCCCCCCGACCACGTTTGAGGGCCCCATTGATCCCTATGCCTATTATTGAGGTCCCATTTGAGAGGATTGCCATGGATATAGTGGGTCCCTTGGAGAAATCTGCCAAGGGTCATCAGTACATTCTGGTGATCCTAGACTATGCCACTCGATATCCAGAGGCGTTGCCTTTACGTAACACTTCCTCCAAAGCTATAGCTAAGGAATTGTTACAGGTGTTTTCCCGACTCGGGATACCGAAAGAAATTCTGACAGATCAGGGTTTACATCTAAACTTATGCGAGACTTATGTGTAGAGCTAAAAATACAGTCCCTAAGAACCTCTGTGTACCATCCACAAACGGACGGACTGGTAGAACGATTCAATAAGACGTTGAAGATGATGTTGAGAAAGGTAGTCGCTAGTGATGGGAAGAACTGGGACACCTTGTTGCCTTATCTCTTGTTTGCTATCCGAGAGGTACCACAGGCCTCTACAGGGTTTTCCCCATTTGAACTCCTGTATGGGAGACGCCCAAGAGGGATTCTGGATAGCCTCAAAGAAGAGTGGGAGCAACAAGCTGTGCCAGGGAAAAATGTCGTCCAATTTGTGGAAGATTTGAAAGACCGTATTGCGCATATTACCCCCATAGTCAGACAGCATCTAGAAGAGGCACAGAGGGCCCAACGGAACCTTTACAACAGACAGGCTACGGTTCGCAACTTCCGACCAGGGGACCGAGTAATGGTCCTTGTTCCCACGGCCGAAAGCAAGCTGTTATCCCATTGGCAGGAGCCATATTTTAGAATAGAAGTTCTCATAAATCTTTTTTACAATGCTTCTTCCATATTAACAATCCATATCCGCATTGCTCTTGATACTGATGTCGTTGATATCGCCGGTTTGCATGCTGTACCTGCTGTCACATATGCTTTTTTTCAAAACAATATCCATCTTCTTATCCATTACATCTTTGAGTGATGCTGCATCTTCAACTGGTATAGTTGCTTTTCTTGAAATTCTGGAAATTGCTGCATCAATTTTAGGACTGACTTCCCAGTATTTTACCTCCTCCTGTACAAAAGAATACATTCTGTTAAACTTTCTGGGAATATTTATGTAACCCTTTTTGTGAACCGGCCGACCCACCCAATATCACATTGGCCCCTCGTGGTCTAACCGGTCCCTTTCCCTGCAACACACCTGCTCTAAAGGACTACTGGTACTGCATAACTGTTTGGCTCCAGGGGATCGAGCCTCCGCTAGCTGGGAGCCTGGGGCAAACCTTACCCTACTTGGTGCAGCGCCTCCACTTACACCAGGATCCCCCGTTAGGAAAGATAGCCCTGAGTAAGAAATACAATGACACTCGTATATGATAAAACAATAACTAACACTTTACTAAGAACACATAACACATTACATAACATCACATAACCCGATGGCTCTACCCGCATCACATCAGCCCAATGTGTGTGTTCCCTAACCAAGTGTCCTGTGATCACCCCACACCCAATGCTTCGTAACTCCTACGGAGGTGTGGGTGACTGCGCAGTCACTATATTAAGCTAGGGCCCAGTTGGTGCACTTTATAAAATGAAGATACTTCCGAGTCACTCCGATGCTCGGGACAGCCCACTTTCTTCTCAAAGGGTCAGACGTCGTCTGATCCTTTCCAGGTACTCTGGGTGGACCCAACGAGGGTCCACGCTCCACGGGAACTGCAAACCGGACCACGGCAACACCAACCGCATGGGAACAGCAACCGCGCTTCCTATCACTAACCACTGTAGCGTGACAGCAACCCTAACACGGGCCTGTCCCTGAAGAACAGCAAACCTGGGATGGCTTGAGGGAAACTCCTAGGGCCTGTGGACAATAACCTGCCCCCTTCCCTAGCTACCCAGTCCTAACTGTAACTGCTACTAGCTATTACTAGCTACTCCCAAAGCACCTCAGCGGACACACCGCACACTGTCAGCCTGCAGGGATCCACACTTCACCACACAATGCACGCACTGTGCCCCGCAATACAGCGACACTAATCACAAGGCAGCTGCAATCACACACAGCCCCTGGATCCTGCAGCAAACACCTGCTAGCACACTGTGCCTCTTGACAGTGCCCACAGCTCTCGCTCGCGACACTGCCAAACCAGCACTTCCACACTCAAGGGTCACCTCCGCTAAGGCGTCCCTCTTCAGTTACCCCCTGCCCTTACCGGAATTGGGGCCTGCCTGGGAATCTAGGGAGGACCTTACCTGATGCAGGAGCCACGCGCTCCCTGCACCCTTCATACTCTTCCTTGCTTCTTTCCGACTGCTGTTGCAAAGCCGGGAAATGTATCTCTTTTCCCGGGCTGAGCTTCCTTCAGCCTATTGGCCACTAGGGAGAACTGACCTCTGCCTCCCTAGCCTCCTGGGAATTGTAGTTCCCAGGGGCTGCCTAATGCCTTGGGGCCGCGTGCGCGCTTCCCTCGCATGCGCGAACCCCTAATGGCCGCCTCAACTTCTAATACTTCCCTACTCTCGCGCGATCTCCCCTAGCCTGGAGTCCTATCGCGCGCTGGCGCCTCCTGCGCATGCGCGAAACCACGCGCAATGGCGGCGCACTCTCTCCTAGCAGCCCGAGCGGTGGCAACACGATAGCGGCCCTAGCGACGGCCCGATCGCGTCCCCGGCAACCAGCCTGCACGCTCTTGCAATGGCCCCACCCTCGGTTCTCCCGCGGGTCCCCGTGCCCCGGCGGCACCCACGACCACCACCCGGTAGCGCGGAGGGAGATCAGGGAGCCAAATTTTACCTCGGGGCTACATTCTCCCCTTGCAGAATCCCAACCGCCCCTCGCTTGGGTAGCAACCGTACAGAGAATTATATAATGGAAACATACATGGCATAAATAATCTCACTATGTAGCATGCATTTTTTTCATCCATACTCATATGGATACCCGAGGCCAGCTGAGTCTCAGATTGGAGTGCCCTAACAGACTGGATGAGGGTATCCCACTTTGACTCCTGTGGTCTTTGGGCTCAAGACCTGTCCCTTGACCACCAACCCACCTTCTCCCTCTCGCAAAAAAAAAATGTACGGGATCTGGGTATTGACCCTTTCCGGTTCCTCCGGTCTCGTCTCACGGGAGACAGGGAGGCTCAGTCTCTTCCTCGATCCACAACATGGCGAACATAGCGCTCCATCGCGCACCTGGGAGAGGCCACAACTACCAGAGCGGTCTCACAGAGTCTTTGTCCGCTCCAACAATCTCCCTAACGGTGACTTCGTCGGACGGCCGCAACTCTCGGGTAGGCCCTTTGGAGACTCTCTCACAGGATTGGGTGCGCTCCGGTCCGCTACACGGATACCTTCATGAGTTCGAGTTCATTCCACGGATCTGCAGAGATCTTCTGGGGAGACACCTCCACCAGGAAGCGATGAGAGGGTTGAGCCATCGCCGGGTGACCCTACACGTTGGAGTCACCAGGTCCAAGATCACCGGGGAGTCACACCGACACCCCTGGGGCAGTTCAACTTACCCCTGTTGGTGTGGTCAGCAGGTATGATCCCAAGCCTGGGACCGCTTGGGGGTGTGGTACTCGGTGGTAGGACTGGACGGTCAGTTGCAGGGCACCACGGGCCCAATCATGGTCTGTATCAGTTGAGAAGGTCGCTTCGGGTTACCGACCTCACTGGAGTGGTGCCGCGGGCGGCGCATCACCACGTCGGTGGGTCGCTTAGAATCATCACACATGGGCGGGGGTTACAAGCCACTTACCCTGGCTTCCGGAATCTGGGGTTGGTCTCGGTGGTTCCTGTCGGGAACCGGGTCTGGAACCGACATTTGCGGGTTCCGCCATCTGGAGCTCCGCATTAGCAGGCTCCCGCCTCACGTCTGGTAAGTCCATTTGGGCACACGGCCCCGTCCAACCACCTTCCATCGTTGAAGTGGTACAATTCAAGAGCGGCTTAACCCACCTCGGTAGCACCATCAGGCGCCTCCTTCCTCCGCAGGTTCCGCCATCAGAGGTTCTGCTCCCTCCATTTGCACGTCCCCTTTGAGAGGGTCTGCCACAGTGGTCGGACCAACGGGTCCCCGGGGCCTCGGAAGTAGAACAGACTGGGGACCCACGAATCACTTACTTCAGGAGAGAGGTCCGGCTCCTCCTCTTCTTCATCGTCTGGTTCCGCCGCCTGGGGCAGGATCGCTGTAGGAACACGGGCCCCGCACACCACTCACATTGGGTGGCCCCCACTCCAGTGCCTCCCTAAGACAGTCACACATTTGGCTATAACAACATGGATACCCAGTTATCCATCCAAACTCAATGTCCTTGAAGCGAGCTGGGTTAATGCGACCAGGACTGCTCCCGAGGCACGGGCTTTTTGAGGCAGGGACACGCTAGCAGAACTTCATCTATTCCTGGCGCTCGCCAGGGCATATACACATTGGAGTGTAACCCCTGGCAGTCTATTCTTCCTCAGGGGAAGGACACCCATTTCTACAACGTTGTCCACTCCCATTGGCGTTCGGTAGGGCGGCAGTTGGGTTGCAGTGGTTGGTACACTGACAGTAGCCATATACGCCCCCAAGCCAACTTACAAGACGAGCAGATCACCTGGTTAACAAAAACAGTCTAAGTACCCCTCCTCGTTCGCGTCTTCCAAACCGCATTTTTACCATGCACGCCAAATACATTAAGGTCCATACTACCCACAGAGACTCAATGTTTGTATCGTCATGGACACAACAAAAAGGATACGCTCCCAGCCTTGGTCTCTGCAGGACCATACGACTGGCGAGCATAATTTTTTTCTGTGTCCAGTACTCCTTCAGGGAGTGTTGCGAGCTCTGTACTAATTCACTCACAGTGTGGGGCGTGGGCTCGGTTTTTCCCCAGTTCCTTGATGACTGTTTGGCAACATTTTCCTCAAGCGCGCCGGGAACTTAGCAGTGGCTTTTCCTCCGCCTTGAGGGCTTCCCCATGGCGGAACAAAAATAGACACAAATTTAGAAAAAACATGTACACCAGGCACCCCAGTCTGTATCTCAGCAGAGCCTCCAAATGTAACCTTTTTGGTGAACCGGCCGACACACCACCCAATATCACATTGGCCCCTCTGGTCTAACCGGTCCCTTTCCCGCAACACACTGTCTAAGGACTAACGTACTGCATAACCTGTGTGGCTCCGGAGAATCTGAGCCTCCGCTACTGGAGCCTGGGAAACCCTTACCTACTGGTTTTTGCTGCGCGCCTCACTTACCCAGGTCCCCCCGTTAGAAAGATAGCCCTAGTAAGAAATACAATGAACTCGTATATTAAAACAATAACTAAACACTTTACTTAATAACACATAACCACATACCATAACATCACATACCCGATGCTCATACCCGCATTCCACGCTCAGACCAATGTACTGGTGTCCCCACAAGTGTCCTGTGATCACCCACACCCAATTGTCTCGTACTCCTACGGAGGTCGTGGGTGACTGCGCAGTCACTATATTAAGCTAGGGCCCAGTTGGTGCATTTATAATGATGAAGATACCTTCCGAGTAATCCGATGCTCGGGACCGCAAATTCTTCTCAAGGTCAGAAGTCCGTCTGATCCTTTCCAGTTACTCTGCCGGTGGACCCCAACGAGGGTCCACCGCTCACGGGAACTGCAACAGGGACCACGCAACACCCAACCGCATGGGAACAGCAACCCCTTCCTATCACTGACTTACTAATTAGAGGACAGCAACCCTAACCTAGGGCCTGTCCCTGAAGAACCGCAACCTGGGATGGCTTGAGGGAAACTCCTAGGGCCTGTGGACAATAACCTGCCCCCCCCTTCCCCTAGCTACCCAGTCCTAACTGTAACTGCTACTAGCTATTAACTAGCTACTCCCAAAGCACCTGCAGCTGACACACCGCACATACTGTCAGCCTGCAGGGATCCACACTTCACACACACTGCACGCACTGTGCCCAGCACATACAGCGACACTACTCACAGGCAGCTGCAATCACACACAGCCCCTGGATCCCGCAGCAAACACACTGCTAGCACACCGTGCCTCTTTGACAGTGCCCACAGCACTCTCCGCTGCGACACTGCCAAACCAGCACCTTCCACACTCAAGGGTCACCTCCCTAGCTAAGGCGTCCCTCTTCAGTTACCCCCTGCCCTTTACCCGGGAATTGGGGCCTGCCTGGGAATCTAGGGAGGACCCTTACCTGATGCAGGAGCCACGCGCTCCCTGCACCCTTCCTACTCCTTCCTCTGCTTCTTCCTGACTGCTGTTGCAAAGCCCGGGAAATGTATCTCTTTTCCCGGGCTGAGCTTCCTTCAGCCCTATTGGCCACTAGGGAGCACCTGACCTCTGCCTCCCTAAGCCTCCTGGGAATTGTAGTTCCCAGGGGCTGCCTAATGCATTGGGGCCGCGTGCGCGCTTCCCTCGCGCATGCGCGAACCCCTAATGGCCGCCTCAACCTCTCTACTACCTTCCCTACTCTCGCGCGATCTCTCCCTAGCCCTGGAGTCCTATCGCGCGCTGGCCGCCTCCTGCGCATGCGCGAACCTACGCGCAATGGCGGCGCACTCTCTCCTAGCCGCCGAGCCGGTGGCAACACGATCGCGGCCCTAGCGACGGCCCGATCGCGTCCCCGGCAACCAGCCTGCACCGCTCCCTGCAATGGCCCCCACCCTCGCGTTCTCCCGGCGGGTCCACCGCTGCCTCCGGCGGCACCCACGACCACCCGGTAAGCGCGGAGGGAGATCAGGGAGCCAAATTTTACCTCGGGGCTACATTTAGTTTTCTATCCAGCTGTGACAATTCCATTTGTTTCATATCCTTGATTACTTGATGAATTGAGAAACATCTGGTGTTCTTCTGCCCTGTCCCAAATAATATATCTGATTTCTGAGTAATTTCTTCTGTATCCTCTAATTCCAATGTTTCTCTCATTGCCTTTATAAGAGGATCCACTGTTTCTAAATCAAATTCAGCTCGCCTTTCTTGCTCTGACAAATCACACCCCCGACACTTGGTGATATATCATCTCTGATTTGTCCGATGAGGAGTTTCTCACTATATCCAGGCTGGTCTGAGAACTTGCTCTCTTTTGGGCTTCACTGCGTGTTGCACCGCAGACTCTACACTCTACTTTACTGTATCTTTAATCCATGCTAGGAAAGTATTCATTTGTTCATTTGACTCTCCTGCTGCTGCATTAAGGCAGTCTGCACAATGCTTCTTGGCTTCTAACGCTGGCTTTTCACGATTTAGTTTTTTTAGCAGCTTTTTTCTTCTGATGCAGGGACTCTACCGCCCCCTTAGAAGTTCCTTCTTCTGGTTGTATAACCATAATACTAAGGTGAAAAAACAATACTTCTTTCAGTTCCATGATATCAACTCTCTTTTATTCTCTAGCAAACTAAGCTAAAGACTCCCCTTATGTTTGTAAGCGACCCGTTACTTCCTCCAGCTTCCATGCTGGTTTTCAAACTGCTTTCTGCAGCTGATTTCTCCTGTCTGCCGAGCGTTCCATGCTGCAGCTGCTTCCAGGATACCTTCACACAGCTCTGTGTGCGGTCGCTCTGTCGTCAGCGCGCCCTATCGGAGCGCTTGGCTCTCGCGCACACGCCCGCCTGTGGGATCGTAGCGCACGCACGTTCAAACGTGCGCTATGCACTTACACGGGACGCCTTTCCGGTCTGTCTCCCCAGCTCCGCTGTGTTCTCAGACGCTTCTGCGGTAATAATTTGAACCTCCGATCCAATCAACAGCCCTGCTGTTTGCCCGCTACATTCCAAGACGCATCCGCGGGACTGCTCGGTCCCACGGGCCTCCGTCTTGCTACCACCCATGGTACGTCGAACGGAGCTTCAGGGGAAGAGAGGCTGAGACTCCCTGGCTTGACTGCAATAGCTACAGTCCGGTGAGTCCTATTTAAAAATAACAAACTCTACTCCTAGCTGTAGGACAAAAAAAAGACTATCTGCAGGTAGTGGGATGGGCCTTTTATGGCCTACCTGCAAGAATTCAATGTCATGTCCTACTCAGCTGAGGATAGAGTTAACCCTATGGTGCCCACTGCCATGGCGAACAGGAAAAATACATTTTTGAAGTGAAACTTCTTTAGTGGCACCTATTCTGATGGGGTAAAACGGGAGAGTGAGGGGCGAAATATGAAACGGAAGTGACGTCATGGCTCCCCATCCCACTCCCCCCATGCGCCTGCTGTGACATGCGGCGGCGGCGGCAATAGCCGCCGGCGCCGCTCCTAACGGGCGCCGCGCCCCCCCACGGCCGATCACATATGCGGCGGCGCCGCTGGCGCCGCTCCTAACGGCCGCCATACGTCCGCTGCAATGGCGCACATGCGCATAACTAATGGCGACTACGGCCTTCTGCGCATGCGCAGAAGCGGCTGGCAGCGGCTCCGTTCCCCCAACAGGCCGCGCATGCGCAGTAGTCATGGGGACGCTGGGGAAAGACGCATGCGGCTGCCAGCGGCGCCGTTCCCCCATCACGCCCCAGCACGGTAGTCATGGCGACACTCAAGACGCCACGGCTCTCATAGGGACACTGCAGCCCACACTGCTCCAGGCCCTGATCTCCTGCGGCCTCTCCTCTCCTCCCAGTGCATGCCCGTGTCCCTGCAGGCCTCCCCTGGCCGCTGCCTGTGGGATGAGCCGCTGCGGGTCAGTCTCAGGCCTGAGCTCCGGGCAGGAGGTGACTTGTGAGGGCGGGGAGACCTTCACCTCCCTGGGCCGGTACCGGGGCGGGGAGCTGGAGCTGAGCCTCTCCCCGTCCCTGCAGGGCGGCAGCTTCTGTGGGGTAGAGCCCGAGGGGCTCCTGTGGTCCCTGCAGCCGTGGACTCCCTTCAGGAGGCTGCTCCGGAGGGATGTGCAGACTAGCCGTCCGGCAGCCTGCTGGTCACGGCCGCCTAGGAGAGGAGCTTCATGCTTGAGGGGGTGACACGGAGCCCGGTGCGGGAGGGAAGGGTCCGGAGCAGCCTCTTCCTGCCGCCCGGTGAGTGCGTGCCTAGACTGGGGAGATGGGGTGTATCATTAGGGGGAGGGCAGGGGGTATTGGGGTGGGAATCATGGAGCTGTATTGGGGGTGAATAGGTTAGGGGGATGTGTGAGGTGCAGGGGGGCTGCGCATACATCACACGGTCACACGCACGCACACGGTCACGCACACACGCACAGTCACACGCACACACACACAGTCAGTCGCGCACACAGTCAGTCGCGCACACAGTCAGTCGCGCACACAGTCAGTTGCGCGCACAGTCAGTCGCGCGCACAGTCAGTCGCGCGCACACGCACTGCCACGCGCACAGTGCACTGTCGCGCGCACAGTCACACGCAGTCGCACAGTCACACGCACAGTCGCACAGTCACACAGTCACACGCACAGTCACACAGTCACACGCACATAGTCACACGCACGCACACACACACAGTCACACACACACACACACACACACACACACACACAAACGAGGAATTCACGCTTAGTGCAAATACAAGGGATGTGTACGCATGTTCTAAGTCAAATTTATTTGCGTTTTGTCAATGAAATTGTATTTTGATTTTTTTTTTTTTTTTTTATAACTTGTATTTTATTGAAATATTTTTTTGCGTAAGAAATACAATAAAACATACATTAGATAGTTACTTTGTGCATCGTAGTAAAATAAATACAATCTTTGAAACATTGTGCTGTATATAAAGTGGGGGTTCCACGACTTTTCGCGCACTACTGAGCCGTGGAAAATGGGGTTGAACCGGGGTTGAGGGGGGGAAAGAGGGAAAAAAAAAAAAAAAAAAAGGGGGGGGGGGGGGGGGGGGGGAGGGGGGAGGAGGGTTAGGAAATGGCAGGGGGGATAGGGAAGGGAGGTAACTGATTACTAGATGTTGATTTTTAATTAAAACATCACCAATACAAATACAATTTCTGTGACAAAAGTCAAAGAAGTTTCACTTACTATGCGCGTGCACAGCACACACAGCTTTTTTTTTTCTTCGGAGTCACATCGCAGAGAATGTGCGAGTGGCAGCCGTGATGGGAATCTCGGAGCTATCTGAATAGCTCAATTTCTCAAAAAATGCGAGTTTGAGCATTTTTTGAGCTTCTGCTCGGTTTGTCTGGGTGGGAGAGCTATCGATCAGCGAGAAGCAGGTCTCGAGCAAGTTTGGCATGTTACCGGAGCTTTCTGAATAGCTGCACATGCAAACTCGCTCGAAGTGCCCAAAACTGTCGATAACTGTAAGGAATCGGGGAACACGTCATTACAGAGCGTGCGCGCACCCACAGCTCTTCAAGCTGCCGCACAGAACCTGGCTCCGCCCCTGCACACGTCGCGCATCCCTCCCGTGCAGCGCGCACATGCGATGTAGTGCAACGATACCCAGCTGTGTGGCAAGTACTCCCATGCCTGCGAGAAGATTATAGATTCAGGTCCCTTGTGGAGTCACAGAGGAGGGATCTCAGTGTATATTGTGTGTCATATTTATGTGTAGAGCTATATGTTTAAGGATGTCTGGTCACCTTTATGACTTTATAGTTCGGGAACTTACCCCTTCTAGTCATAACCCATAGCAATGGTCTGAGTTTAGTCTTCTGTCCTGAAAGAGGAGGAGTCATGGTACTCCGAGGGAAGTCCTTTAAGTAAAGGGTTCCGGAGCACTGCAGGATTGGCCCATACCTATCAGTTCTAAATGCGAGCCTCTTCTGATGCCTTTAGAAAAGGAGGGTACACCTCAGAGTAACGGGATATGTATCCCTGACGATGGAAGTATCTCTACCATGGGTCCTGGTGGGAAGGAGGCAAATCCAAATGCAGGGACAGTGAATACCATGCAGATCCAGTGCTAAGGGTACTACGTCCAGAACCTCCCTAGGATAGTAGTGAGAGCTGTCTGGGGGAGAATAAGTAATGCAACTGTATTATTTGCCACCTTATTACTTAAAGAAAGATTTCCTAGCATGTGTATCCCAATTGTGGAATGAATAAAGCTCTTGTACCAATAAATGTCCTTGCACCCTTCATTACTACCGTCTTAGCATACACACCCAGCCAACCTGGATGCCAGCAGCCTGAGAAGGTAAACAGAGACACCTCGATGTAGCACTCTTTTTGAGCCGTGTAAAGAGGGGTAACATCAAGAAGAAATGTAACGTTGTTAAAAACAAAATAATAGATTGTATTCTTTACCAAATGTGGGCACTGTCACTGCTGTTTTTGGTTTTGCTTGGACATGATTGGTTTTGGATTTTTTAAAAGATATTAATGGATGTTGAAGTTCATTTTTAACCCACAAAGCTGACAACCTTACTCTTTATGTTTATTTATTATTTATTTATAAAATATTTTACCAGGAAGTAATACATTGAGAGTTACCTCTCGTTTTCAAGTATGTCCTGGGCACAGAGAAAAACAAATAATACATGGTTACAAGTACAGTTACATAAATGAACAAGGTATACATTATATACAAGACATTGCGTGCACAGTTAAAGAAAATATATATTATGAGCGTATGAAACAGTTACAGACCAGGTTAAAATGTGAGACAGCCTTAGATTTGAAAGAACTTAGACTGGTGGTGGCTGTGAGAGTCTCCGGTAGGTTGTTCCAGTTTTCGGGTGCACGGTAGGAGAAGGAGGAGCAGCCGGATACTTTGTTGAGCCTTGGGACCATGAACAGTCTTTTGGAGTCTGATCTCAGGTGATAAGTGCTGCAAGTGGTAGGGGTGAGGAGCTTGTTCAGGTAGCTGGGTAGCTTGCCCAGAAAGTATTTGAGGGTGAGACAGGAAAGGTGAACTTTGCGCCTAGACTCTAGTGATGACCAATCTAGTTCTTTGAGCATTTCGCAGTGATGTGTGTTGTAGTTGCATTGGAGAACAAAACGACAAATTGAATTGTAGAGGGTGTCAAGTTTGCTAAGGTGGGTTTGAGGAGCTGAGCCATATACTATGTCTCCATAGTCAATAATTGGCATTAGCATCTGCTGTGCAATACACTTTCTGACCAGGAGACTTAGGGAGGATTTGTTCCTGTAAAGTACCCCTAGTTTGGCATAGGTCTTGGTTGTCAGGACCATGTTGAAGCATTGGAACATTATTTATTCTGGAACCAGGGTCACGTGTAGGATGTGAATTGGGCCAGATAGCTTAACTCATTCCCCTTTGAAAGCACAACAAGTCCTTTGTATTTTCTTAACTTTATTGGGAAAGTCACAGCAAATAAAGGGTACTTGTAGATGTTGTGGAGTGGCACGAGAGTGCTTCTCTATGTGGAATGCTTTGTATCAAGGGAAGGTAAAAACGGAATGGCCTTGCCAGGGGGTAGATAGCATAAGAGGTACTCACTCAGCCTGCTTAGGATGGAAAAAGAAGTGAGTAATCTTTATCACACAGGAATAGTGACAGGACTGTACTACCTGTGAATACAGACAGGGGAGTATGGAAAAGTCCACTTAGCCAGGGGGATTAAAGAGGTTGACAAGGTAACCAGCTACTGGCAGTGTAAGAAGGGAATGTGTAACAATAATGTATCGATTACACAGGCACTGTCAGTTTTCAGAGCAGGGAAAACATGCAACTGAAGTATAAAGGGCAGGCAGAGCTGCAAAGGGGGGAACAGAAATGAACAATCCTGTTCCAGGACATTATTCATTGTTTTTGATTTTGAAGGAGGCTTGGGGATATGCAAGACATGTGAATGCTATCAAGACTGTTTTCTGCCCTTTATAAATTTCCACCTTTTCCCATTTAGGGCAGCAGTCCTCGCTGATAACTTTAAAAGCTCTTTCCTATCTTGTTTTAATTATTTTTAAAAATCTGCTGCTTTGCTCAGGAGATATAAGCTTCTGAAATCTTAAGTGTCCAGGAGATCAAAATAGAGCTCTCTCTGGAAATCAGGGCTGTCTGAGGGTTATCGCAGATACTAAAGGTGAAGAAAATCATGATGTTTTTTATTTTTCAAGACGTCATACATTATATTTTTACATTAAAAAAAATTATACGTAGACAATCTTTATAGATCTTACATTAAGATATCATGCATACATGACCTTACATTATAATACAACACTTATATTCTGAGGTCAGAGTCATGTGTAGTATGAATAGCCCAGATAGCTTCAACTCGTTCCTGTTATAAGCACAACAAGTACTTTGTCTTTTCTTCACTTTATTGGGGAAAGCATAGATTCACAAAGGCAGTTGTGGGAGAATGTCTCTATGGTGAGTGTGCTTGATAGTGGGGAAAGGTGAAAAGGATGAGGCCTTGCCAGTAGAGAGAATAACAGAAGGTACTCACTCAGCCAATGTAGAAGGTAAAAGGAAGTGAGAGGGAATCTGGGTAGCAGGATAGTCTGGGGACAGACCATCTGTGAGCAAGGCAGAGGGGAGAGCAGATTAGCCCATTCTGAAAGAAAGGCTGAGGTTGCTATAGCAACTCACTGACTATGGCTATGTAAACATGTGTATCAAAATGTTGCCTTTTACACATGCAGCAAGCTGCTGGGACAGGGAAAATAACAGGCAGCTAACTAGGGAGAAATGAATCCCATAAGCTGCAAAGGGAGACAGAGGAATATGGAATCTAGTTCCAGGACACTCCCCGTCTGGTATCTGGAGATACCACTATATTCCTGGAATATGTGGAACATATGTGCAATGCAACAACATAACAATGCAAAGTTCATGTCCACATAACGATGTGATACCGGCCGGTACCACCAGCTTAAAGTCCTTTGGCCATTTCGGTAAGGGAGGCCAATTGGATGCACAGCTCCAGGTTAGCTTGATGTACCACAATGTCTCTCAGAGTCCACGGAACTGGTAGTCAGTTCTTCCTTGTTATAGTCCGATTTAGTCATTTAGGAGGATAATATCTGTGATGGGTCTTAAAAAAGGTTTTAACAATCCCACGTTGGGTCACCCGCACTTCTACCTTGCGGACCCTCTCATCTTCGCTTGGGATGGTTTTGATAATAAGTCCCATGGGCCATTCGTTTCTTGTCACCTGTTTGTCTTTCAACAGAACCACATTGCCTTCTTGGATATCTGGTTTAACCGTTTGCCATTTATGGCGTTCCTGGAGTGTCACCTGGAGTGTCACCAGATATTCGCGTCTCCAGCGATCCCAAAATGTGTTGGCCAAGCGCTGCACCTGTCTCCACTGTCGTTTGTACATATCCTTAGAGTTGAAATCTTCGACTGGGGTGGGGATGTTCCCTACTTTCTGGGTTAGGAGCATTGCTGGTGTCAAAATATTTGGCGATTCTGGATCCGTTGACACTGGAATCAAAGGCCTAGCATTAATTATCGCTGATATTTCGGCCATAAATGTGATGAACACTTCGTGAGTGAGTCGAGTCAAATCAGTTTTCAGCATCATAGAGTCCAAAATACGCCGGACCACCCCGATCATGCGTTCCCATGCTCCACCCATGTGAGAGGAGTGAGGAGAGTTGACTGTCCACGTACACTCTTGGTCACGCAGGTATCTCTGGATACTGTTGCCTCTGTTATCTTTAGTGTTTATTTGTAATTCCTTACATGCTCCAACAAAATTGGTACCGCAATCAGAGCGTATTTGTTTACTGGTCCTCTAACTGCAAAGAATCTTCTGAGCGCATTTATGAAGCTTGAAGCGTCCATAGATTCTATGATCTCGATGTGTATAGCTCGCGTACTCATGCAGGTGAAGAGTACCGCCCATCGTTTACTGTTTGCTAGTCCGCCCCTCGTTCTACGTGAGATGACCATCCAGTGTCCAAATACATTGAGTCCTACACAGGTAAAGGGGGGTTCTGTATTAAGTCTGTTGATAGGTAAGTCTGCCATCCTTTGGTCTTGGCTTCTGCCTCGCAACATTCGGCACCTAACACATTTGTGGAGATTACTGGCCACGCACCTTTTCATGCCAACGACCCAAAAGCCCGTCGCCCTAATAGCTCCTTCAGTGAAGTGTCGTCCCTGATGCATGACTTGTTCATGGTAGTAGCGCACCAACAAAGTAGCGATGTGATGCCGACCAGGCATGATAAGAGGATTGCTCTCCTCCCTGCTCAGTTGGGACTTGTTGAGGCGGCCTCCTACTCTCATGAGACTGTCATCGTCAATGAAGAGATTTAACTTCCAAAGTGGGCTGTTTTTGGGGACACTTCCCTCCATGAATGCAACTGATTTCTTCCGCATACGTTTCTCTCTGAACATAACGGAGAACAGTTTCCTTTGCCCTTTTAACTTCCTCCACGGTGCGCAACTCTTTGCAGATGTGCCAGCCGTGGCAGCCGGTTGTTTTACTATCTGGTGTCTGGCGGAAGGAGAAGGTTATATGCCTGAGATGGGCTACTGCTCGCAGGAGGGCTGTCCACCTTGAGAAGCGATGGAATTGACGTGATCCGAATGCGTTTCTGTACAGTACATTTGTGAGTAACACGGATACTTGAGGCCTTATCTCCGTATCCTCTTCAGGATCCATGAGTTCAAAGTCGCCAACTGGGGTTGATGGCGTTTCCGCAGGCTGCATAAGAAACGTGGGTCCTGTGAGTCACTACGTATTCTGCAGTTGCGCTGCGGGTACTGATCTTGTGGCATGGTCTGCAGGATTTTGGTCTGTGGGCACATGGTGCCATTGTTCTGATCGGGTTGACTTCCTGATTCTTTCTATGCGGTTGGCCACGTATACGTAGAATCTTCCTTTCTTGTTACATATGTAACCTAGTACCACCTTGCTATCTGTGTAGAATTTGACAGCATCTGGTTTGCAGTCCATCTCATTTTCGATGAGTTCTGCCAGTTCTACCGCTAACACTGCGCCACATAGCTCGAGTCTGGGTATGGTGTGGTCGGGTTGTGGCGCCAGCTTAGCCTTGCCAAGGATGAACCTGATATGGTAACTTCCACCCACGTCCGTGGTTTTTAGGTAGGCCACCGCTGCTATGGTCTTTGTGGAGGCATCTGAGAACACGCAAAGCTCTTTGCTTTGTGCAGCGGTGAGAGATATGGGCGTGAGATCTGAAGTTGCTCAAGGGTCTTCAAGGAATACTTCCACGTTTAACACTCTTTCCGTTTTTCTGGATGTTGTGGGGTGTCCCAGTCCTGCTTCTCGAAGGACATTTCTCTGAGAAGAGACTTCCCTTGTATAGTGACAGGAGCTACGAATCCTAGCGGATCGTAAAGACTGTTAACAGTGGACAGGACTCTGCGTCGTGTGTAGGGTTTTTCCTCGATGGCTACCTGGAACGTAAATGTGTCTGTATTAAGATTCCAGCTTATCCCCAGGCTCCGCTGTATGGGAGGCGTGTCGGTCCCCAGATCCAAATTCTTGAGATCGTTTGCGTGATCATCCGCGTGGAACGCCTACATCACTATGGCACTATTGGAAGCTATTTTGTGCAATCTTAGGTTGGCGTTTGCTAACATCTTTTGTGTCCTTTTGAGTAGGTCTATGGCTTCTTCTTCGGTGGGGACTGATTTCAATCCGTCGTGCACATAGAAGTCTCTTTCGACAAAGTTCCTCGCGTCTTTCCCGAACTTTGCTTCTCCGTCTTGAGCCGTTTTTCTGAGGCCATAGGCAGCCACCGCAGGTGATGGGCTGTTACCGAAGACATGTACTTTCATGCGGTACTCCATGATTTCGTCTTCTATGTCGTCATTTTGGTACCACAGGAATCTTAGGTAGTCACGGTTGTCTTCTCGCACAAGGAAGCAGTGGAACATCTGTTGAATAACAAAAACAAAAAGAATGATTCCTGTGCTCCTACCAATTAGGCTAAGATAAAATAATATTCTCATGAAAATGGGTATTTGGTTAAATCCTTTGGCCAAAGCATTTGTAAGCCTGCATTCCACGTCAAGGCAACCCGTTTAATGCAGGTACCTACACTATACTGTATATATATGTAATAATTGTCCCATGGACTAGTGAAAAAAGTGTTAAATCCCTGAAGGGGTTAAATAATGAGCTTATGTGAGTAGTGCAATTAAAATCGGGCTAAAGCCAGTATCATACTTACCTTTGCTATAAAGGTAATCAGGGTGCACAAATTCCCTGGTGTAAATATAATACAACTTACACATACTGCACCGACACACTTTATTCGAGCAAATACCCAGTATGTACCTGGCAGATACCAGGAATGCGCCGCTCCTCATCTCTGACAAGCCCCGTTGCGTTTGCCTTCCCAGCCTGGGTTCATGCCTGGCTGACGGGCGGCTGATCTGTTAAATGATAATGATTAGGATTTAATAGGCTGCAATGCTTCGCGTGTCTACCAGATGGCATAAATTCATGAATTGTAATGCAGTATATATATATATACTGTGCAGTATTGCAGCCAGCGGGAATAAAATGCTTCAATCCCTGCCTGGAAAATAACCCAATGCACTCGGGCAGAAAACAGTCACAAACCTCAATACACCCGGGTATACCCGAATTCGTGGGACTAGCCGAGCTCGAATAAAGTGTGTCGCCAGTGTATACATCTCTCTGTCAGCCTTACACATTCACCTACCATTCAATGGAGGGTGATGTCCAGACTGACACTGGAGTGTAATATACCTGCACTAATTGGAAAATTGGTAGGTGCTCAGTAACTGCTATGTAAAGCAGATGAGCATTTAAACCTACCCCTACATCTGTTGAATGTCTGCTGTTATGGCAATTGGCCCCTTGCGGAAGCGGATCAACACTCCCAGAAGACTGTTTGTCAGGTCCGGCCCGGTGAGGAGAACATCGTTTAGGGAGACTCCCTGGTGCTGAGCACTGGAATCGAATACCACTCGAATTTGGCCAGGTTTCTGGGGGTGGTAGACGCCAAATGATGGGAGGTACCAGCATTCTTCGTCTTCTCTCAGTGGGGGCGCCGATTCTGCATGAGCACTGAGGAAGATCTTCTGCATGAAGGCCACAAAGTGTTTCTTGGTCTCCGGTTTCCTTTGTAGGTTACGGCGAAGCGAAGTGAGCCTAGACATGGCGTGGTCTCTGTTGTTTGGGAGGCGTCTTCTTGGTGAGCGGAATGGTAATGGGGCCACCCAACTGCCTAATTCGCCCTTGAAGAGCTCCTTATCCATTAACCTCATGAATTCTTTATCTTCCATTGATGGCGCCTGTTTGTCATCGCCCTTTGTTGTCTGGAACGCTGTACACCCTAGGACATCAGTGTATTTGTTTGTCACAAGCGCGTCTCCATATTTCTTTTTGGTCTCGAGCTTCTCATGGACTTGGAAGTGGTTCGGACAGGGTTTGAAGTGGGATGCACGACCGTTCTCCAACAAGTTTGTTCGTAGGGCGTCTACGTTGTCGGGTCCGCGTATCCTGTCTATGCATACTTCTCCCACTATCACCCATCCTAGATCAAGCCTTTGAGCACTTGGGGCGTTGTGGTCCCCGTTTCGCTGTTCACGGATCTTGTGTGCTCTCATGATGTCCCTGCCAAGTAGCAGCATGATCTGGGCGCCTTCGTCTAGTGGTGGGGTACGATCGGCAATAGCTTTGAGATGGGGGCGGGGTCGGGCCAAGTCTGGTGTGGGGATTTCGCTCCTATCTTCCGCCATGTGATTGCACTCGATGAGTGTGGGAAGGGGCATTTTCACTTTGCCGTCTATTGAGCATATGGTGTAGCCATTCACTCTCCTCCCTGTAGTTTCCATTCGCCCTGCGCACGTTCTGAGAGTGTAAGGAGAGGCGCTGTCTTGTATGTTGAACATGTCGAAGAATTCTGACCTGACCAGCGACCGGTTGCTCTGGTCGTCGATGATAGCATACATCCTTTTAGCTCTTTGGGGTTGTCCCTCTGGGTGCACTGCTACAAGACATATTTTAGAGCAAGATCTACCGTCGCTTCTTTCCCCACATACCTCTGTGCATTTGGACGCTACCAACGTTGTGGGGGGTGTATCTCCCTCTTCTTCCTCCCCGCCCTGCTTTGTTGTAGGATTAGGGGCCTTACTAGATCTGGGCTTCATAGTCTCTGGGTGTAAAGCGGCTATGTGCCTGTCGCTATTGCACTCTGTGCATTTCATAGCTTCTTTGCAGTCCTTGAATAGATGAGCTGTGGAAGCACAACATTTGAAACAAGCTCCCCATTCCCCGAGTAAGTTCTTTCGCTCCTCTATGGGCTTCATTCTGAATCGATACACTTGTTAAGCGGATGCGGCCTTTTGTGTATAGGACATTCTTTGTTAAGGTTCCTTGGTTTCTTGTTCCTGACGGCCGCCTGGTCGGGACTCGCGTGGGTCGTAGGGAACACGTCTGTCCTGTAGACCAAGATGGGTGTTCTTGCATCCTTGTATCTCGCTGCTGACCTTTCATTCCTCGTGTGGCTGGCACTTGATGTGGTCTGTGCACCTAAGATGAAGCTGGGGTAGTTTCTCGTCCTTGCTGCTTCGCGAATGAAGCTTAAGAAGACTGAAAATGGGGGGTAGGCGACTTGCTTCTCCCTTTTGTATTTGGAGCCTTGTGAAATCCACCTTTCTTGGAGGTTGAAGGGTAGCTTCTCCAAGATGGGTGTCACTCCACGAGCTGTCTAGGACGTTGAGACCTATTAAGGAATGGTCTTTTCTTGCAAACTCCAGCTCTTGCAGCAGGTCCCCGAGTTCTCGTAACTTCGAGTAGTCTCTAGCTGTGATCTTTGGAAAGCTGTTGACTCTTTTGAGGAGCGAATCCTTGACTGCTTCGGGGCTACCGTAGCACTCTTCTAGCCTTTCCCATACTAGGTCAAGACCTACTTGGGGGTGGTTCGCATTTGCTGCCCCGAGTCTCTTCGTGTGTTCCATGGATTCTTTTCCCACCAGGGTGCGACTGTCAGTCGATTCGCTCCCTAGCTGAGACGCCTAGGCTCTTGATTGCGTCCTTGAACGTGAACTTCCACATACGGTAGTTCTTGGGACGGTCGTCAAAGTTGGTAAGTTCTGTTTGCACCAGGTCACGCTGGATCATGTACTGTCTGTCAGGCCTGAGGCATCGGCGTGTTGGTCACGTTCTGAAGTAGTTGCTGGGAGGGTCCATGCGGTCGCCTCCTTCTTGGCGTGGTCGCGTGATGACTGCTGGTCAGTGTGAGGGGCTGTGTTTTCCTGTGTGGGTGTACCTGGATTGCGAGCCTGTTGTAGTGCATCCGTGTGCGCGCTGGCGTGTGGATCAGTGTTGCGGCTGTGGTTGTCCCAGGTAGCGTGTACCCTTAAAGGAACAGCATCTTCTCCACGTGGACCTAGCAAGTCTTCGGTGTTTGTGGTATCGTGTTGAGATGGTGCACTGGTGTTTACACTGAAGAGGCTCCTTACGTAGTCTTCAGTGCGTTGGGCTGGATCCTCTGAGGCTATCCATCTGTACGGTTGCTCCCCGCCTTCCTGTTGCGCGGCTGCTTCTAAGACTTCGGCTTGGGCTATGGCGGCAGCAGTTTCCCTTTCTTGATTTAGGGCCTCTAGGTTAACGTCCACCTCTGTCTTTTTCCGTGCAGCGATGGCAGTGGCTGCAGCGGCGGTGGCAGCAGCGGTGGCAGTGGCTGCAGCGGCGGTGGCAGCGGCTGTCTGCTCCTCCTCTTCTATGCGGGCCCTTTCCTCTTTCTGAGTGTATGCGGCCCTGACATGTGCGGCCTCTGCGGTGGCTCGCTCCTTGGTGGCGTTTGCGCTTGCGCTAGACACATGAGATTGCACTGATCTTGCTGACCTTGACGAGTGTCTGGATGTGCTGGAGCGCTGCAATGCGGTCTCCAGGAGAAGCTCTTTTCTCTCGCTTTGGGCATCCGTGATGTTGGTCTGCACGAAGCCGTCGCGCTCCAGGTCGGTTCCCTCCTGCTGGTCACGTTCGCTGAGGCTTTCTTCCGTGTCGATTCTTTTCAGGTAGGCGAGATATGTTTGTGACAGCATTTTGTAGCGTTTGTGACTTGACCTTAATTGTGCTATCGCTTGTCTAATCTGTCTCTTCTGATCGCTAGTACTTGCAACGTTACATATTTCACGACCAGTGTCCTCCCAGGCCTTCTCTAACTTTTCGCGGTGTGCGTCAATGTCAGTTTCGTACTTTTCACGGGCCTTTTGTGTCAGTGTGACTGTCCGTTTAGGCCTTGCGTCTGCCTGCGCCTGTTGCAGTTGCGCAGCGGTCTCTGTGTCTGAGTGGTCACTCTCCTGCGTGATGTCTGGTGAGGCTCTGAGTTCTGCAATGCATTAGGTGTGTGTAGGCCTTTAACCAGTGCGTGTGGCGTGCGGTCTTTTATCTGCGTCAGTGATGGGCGACTGTCTCAGATGATGCCGAGCGGTGTCCTGCAGCATTCAGCGTAGGGGTAGCTGTACTCACAGGTGTCCGGTGGCTCTGACCCGTGTCCTGGCGGGTGTCCGGTGGCGTGGCCCTTGGTGGCGCTAACCGGGGGATGCGCGCAGGGGTAGGTGAGATGGTAGCTCCTCACTACGGAGCTGGGCAGAGGGTGAACTCAAACAGAAAAAGGCAAACAAAGTTCTGTATGCTATGAACTGTCTGTCTGCAAAGCTGCTGCCTTGTGTGCAAAGTTGTTTGCTGGCTGTGTGCAGTGTAAGCTGATAGCTGTACTGCTGCAGGCTGTATGCAGTGCAAGCTGATTGTTGATAGTAAGGCTGCTGCTTGTCAGTCTGCAGAGACTGCTCTGTGTAAGCATAAAGTCTTTGAGTAGCAGCTCCTGTATGTGTCTGTAAGGCACACGGTCCTCCTTTTCACTATTTTCAGGCCAGAGTCATGTGTAGTATGAATAGCCCAGATAGCTTCAACTCATACCTGTTACAAGCACAACAAGTACTTTGTCTTTTCTTCACTTTATTGGGGAAAGCATAGATTCACAAAGGCACTTGTGGATGATGGTGTTGTGGGAGAATGTCTCTATGGTGAGTGTGCTTGATAGTGGGAAAAGGTGAAAAGGATGAGGCCTTGCCAGTAGAGAGAATAACAGAAGGTACTCACTCAGCCAATGTAGAAGGTAAAAGGAAGTGAGAGGGAATCTGGGTAGCAGTATAGTCTGGGGACAGACCATCTGTGAGCAAGGCAGAGGGGGAGAGCAGACTCGCCCATTCTGAAAGAAAGACTGAGGTTGCTATAGCAACTCACTGACTATGACTATGTAAACAACATGTGTATCAAAATGTTGCCTTTTACACATGCAGCAAGCTGCTGGGACAGGGAAAATAACAGGCAGCTAACTAGGGAGAAATGAATCCCATAAACTGCAAAGGGAGACAGAGGAATATGGAATCTAGTTCCAGGACAACTTAACTAAAAAATAGACATACACGGAAATGCATAGCAATATTCTTTTTTCGAATTTAAATCATGATCATCATTTAAAAAAATAAATAAATAAAAGCAGGACATGCTCGGGGGGGGGGGGGGGGGGGGAGATAATAACATTATAGGAGTTCAACTTATACACAGTATGCTTCTGAGTGAGATTGCTGCTTTAATACAAGTCTCTGTGGGCGCAGACGAACGTTCTATAAAGTTACAGAAAACATAGTGCCTTGGTCCTACAAGAGCCCCTCTCTTGCAATGATATCCAGGCTCCAGGGTTGGACAGTATATGAGGGTGTTCCAACTGTCCCAGGCCCTGCAGATGCAGTGGCGGCGGGCTGGCAGCTCCACAGCTGGGAAAGAGATGGGAGTGAGAGACGGGAAGGAGTGAGAGAACGGAGGGAAGGGGAGGTGGAGAGGCAGGGGGATAGAGAGAGAAAGAAGGAGAGAGAAAAAGGTGAGAGGAGAAAGAAAGAGAGAGGGATGAGAAGGGAGAGAGCGAGAGAGGGGGGAGGGAAGAGAGAAAGGGGGGAGAGAGGTGTAAGATAGGGGGAGGAAAAGAAAAAGAGAAGGGGAGTGTGAGAGAGAGAGAGGGGGAAGGGGATGAGAGAAATTAGAAGGGGAGGGGAGGAGAAAGAAAGAGGGGGAGGGGAGAGAGACTGGGGAGAGAGGGAGAGAAAGAGAAAAGGGGGGAACGAGAGAGTGGGGAGAGGGGAAGAGAGTGGGGGAGGGGAAGATAAGGGAAGAGGGGAAGAGAGACGCGAAGGGGATGAGAGGGTGAGGGGGGGAAGGGGTGAAGGAAAGAGGGAGGTGAGGGGGAGGGAGAGAGGGGTTAGGGGAAGAGAGAAAGAGGGGTGAGAGAGGGCGTAGAGAGGAGAGAGGGAGGGAAAGAAAGAGAGGGGGAGAGGAAGAGTGAGATGGGGAGGGGAAGAGAGAGATGGGGAGGGAAAGAGAGGGAGGGAAAGAGAGAGGGAGGAAAAGAGAGAGGAGAGAGGGGAGGGGTATAAAGGGGAGAGAGGGGATATAGAGAGGGCGGTGAAAGAAAGAGGGAAGAGAGAAAGAGAGGGGGAGAGAGGGGTGAGATAGGGGGAGGGGAAAGAGAGAAAGAGGGGGAGTGTGAGAGACGGGGAAGAGGATGAAAGAAATTAAGAGGGGAGAGAGGTTGAGGGGTAAGAGGAGAGACAAAGACAGGAGAAAGAGGGGGAGGGGAAGAAGGGAGGGGGTGGGAGAAGAGGGAGTAAGAGAAAGGGAGAGGAGAAAGAAAGAGGGGGGAGGGTGAGAGAGACAGGGGAGTGAGAGATCAGGGGGGAGAGAAATTGTAGGTGAGAGAAAGAGAGAGTGGGGATATGGAACGAGAGAGTGGGTTGAGGAGACGAGAGAGTGGGGAGAGGGGACGAGAGAGTGGGGAGAGGGGACGAGAGAGTCGGGAGAGGGGACGAGAGTGGGGAGAGGGTAAGAGAGAGTGGGGGAAAAGTAGAGAGGGGGAGGGGAAGTGAAGGGAAGAGGGGAAGAGGGACGCGGAGGGGGAAGAGAGGGTGTGGGGGAGAGAAAGAGAGAGATGGGGAGGGAAAGAGACGGGGCAAGAGATAGACAGGAGGAACAGAGGACGAAGAGACAGGGAGAGGGAAGAGAAGGAGGAAGGGGGAAGAGACAGATGGAGGAAGAGAGAGGCGGGGAAAAGAAAGATGGGTGGGGGGGTGGTAGAGACAGGGGAGAGACGGGAAGGAGTGAGAGACAGGGGGAAGAAAGGTTTGGGGTTCCCCAGAATTTCAAGATCTAATTCTAGGGTTCATTAACCAAAAAAAGGTTGAAAACCACTGTGCTAGAACTTAAACTGGTGTAAAGGGATTTAAGGCTGCACACCACAATATATAAATAAATACATACAGTTTACCGGTGCTGCTGGTTCAAGGAAGTACCTGCCAGGCAAATTCCAAAGTACACTGAGGAAAAAAGAGAGATCCAGCGCTCCACGGATTTCAAGAAAATAAATTTATTGTGCCACACGACCTTTCGACCAACAGGTCTTTTTCAAGTGATAAGGCATACTCAAATGAGGGTCTACCTAGTATATATACCCTCCAACATTAATCAAACAAGTGAAAACAAGTGAAAACAGTTACATAATCACCCCAGCTGCTCACAATCAGATTACCCTGATCAGTTGAATCTCCATGCAAGCCATAACGTCCATGAGAGTTCATTTCCGGCCTGTGTCCATCCGGTCTGTGCGTTCCAGTGACGTCCACGGTACTTCTGCGCATGCCCGAAATGAGTTCAGCGTCGTCTCGTCTCCCCCGCCCGAGTTTACGTGAAGTAAGTCTTGCTGCATGGATTTATTATCCTTCCCATCGTGAGATGTGGGGGCGGTATGTTCGCTCTATGAGCTGTAAGCCTTCCGTCCTTCTCCGTCTCACAAGGGGAGGTTGCTCTGGTCCTGTTTCATCAATGTGAGATCCCTGGAATCTTGAGTCCTAATGTGTCCTGAAAAATGGGCTTCCTTCTTTCGCTATCTTCCTGCCAATTAAAGCCTTTACTATGCATGGAATGAAACTATTTAGTATGTGACCCCTCAAGGCGTTTGCTGTATATAGTGTGCTCAGGATATTCTTATTTTGAAAGAGATTAAAAAAAGGAGGCACTATGGATACACATTTGTTAAGTAACAAAAGCAGGCTGCTACAGTGTTTGTGTAACTGTTCAGTATGTAAAGGTTTAATGAAAGGTGATGTATGTTGTCAAATTCCGAGAAGTGGTGCTGCCAAATTTAAAATCAACTAAGCGTATACCTGCACTACCACAAAACGTCATTTATATCATTAAAGTCCTTGGGACTTATATGTGTGGTATATAAGACAAAAAAGGAAGTCTAAAAAAACTAGATTTATTGAGCATATAAAGCAAGGAAAATAATAAACGGAGAATACGGTTTTATGACACTGTACAGACACAACCACCCCAGTATCATTCCCTTCGTGTAATGGGGATTGAACTAAATACAAAGACAAGTCCACAGGAATTGATGTGATACATTTTTATTACACCGCGAGACATTACTGGCATACACGTCCTGGACACAGTTTATCCAAAGCTAAATGACTATATATCATACAACGGTTTTATTAACGGAGAATAAAAGTGTTATTATAGGCATGGCTTGCTGTTGGTGAAAAGCCTTTAAATGGGTAGGACCAATAGATGATAAAGGCCATAAACTTTTAATAAATTTATTGGCACATTTTAATTTACACTGGCGCACACTATATTACAGCTAACCCTGATCACATACTAGGTCATTCATGCTAGTAAAGGACGTTTATGCAGGAGAGAGAGAGAAAGAAGGAAAGCCCATTGTTCAGGACACATTAAGGAATAACAAGATTATACGAGATCTCACCAGTGATGACAAGAGCGAAGGAGCACCCCCACATTGAGACGCAGCAGGAGTGACGAACGGATTACAGCTCATAGAGCGAAAATTACAGCCCACCCACAGCTCACTGTTAGGGAAGGATAATAAGCAACATCAGGCAAAGAAGACTGAACATCACAGTAAATCGACGGGGAGCTCTGATGCCGAGCTGACCGCGAACAGCTCAATGCCAGCTTTCATCGAGAGAAGATACGTGACGTCACTGGAACGCGCAAGACGGAAATGGACACAGAACCGGTAGGAAATGAACTCTCATGGACGTTAGCGCTATTGAATGGAGATTAGCACCTGATCAGGGGAAGCGGATTGTGAGCAGCTGGGGTGATTATGTAACTGTTTTCACTTGTTTGAATAATGTTGGAGGGTATATATACTAGGTAGACCCTCATTTGAGAACTTAAACTGGAGCAGTGCATGTGCTTCCCTATTCTGTTTCGCTTTTGTTTTAAAGAGGAAGCTTTGTATCTGTGTAAAAACGGAAGTGATGCAGGAAGCAGGAATTGGGAGGGGAAGTTCTGACCATGGCAAGTCAAAAGTTAAGAGCTGCCTTCATGGTTAAGAGGAAACACAACCTTAGAGTCAGAAGGCTTTTTCCATATACAGGTACAAATGTCTTCTTTCTCTCTGGTGTAATATGTTGGAATACATTTTGTAATATACGGGGTCAGCATTTCCATTGAATCCAAAGAAAATGTATGATATTCAAAGTTATAGTGAGATATGTTGTGGTATGTAGAAACCTGGTTACATGCTACATCTGTAGTTTGCAGGGGCTCAATTTGTGTGCTTAGAGCCAAGAGTTACATTGGAGGACTTGATTAGGCAGAGACCATCCAGGGAGGAAAAACCAGGTCATCAAAGGAATGCTATGGGAGTCAACATCTGGGCATGACTTTTAAGTTCATCAGCTCTAGGTTGGTGATTCATAACCTGAAACTGTGATCTGCAGTATTGGGGTTACGTATAAAACTATGTAACATCTTGAATAAACTTGTGCATCACTCTTTGTTGGACTGTACTTATCATCATTTTTTTTATTTCTTATTACTGCCTTTTACACTCAAAATTGAGATTCATCTTCAACAGATCACGTAAGGTTACCCAGTTGTTACCTGAAGAGAAATAAATACTTAAATTAAAACAATTACCACACACTGTTACAGCAGCCTCTAGGAGAGCTACATGCCGATATGCACTTTTCGACTATCTTACAGCTATTTCAATAAAACATGTTCCTGTGCTATTTCTTTGTTCTGTACTATGTCTTTCTTCATTTATTTTTTTCTTTACTTGTACATCTCTTTTTACCCAAGTCTATGTAAGGCCCCCCCCCCCCCCTCTGTTATACGTTAGGTCCGGAAATAATTGGACACTGATACAAGTTTTGTTATTTCGGCTGTGTACCAAAATAAATTCAAGTTACAGTTAAATAATGAATATCGGCTTAAAGTACAGTCTATCAGCTTTAATTTGAGGGGATTCACATCCAAATTGGAGGAAGGGTTTAGGAATTACATCTCTTTAATATGTAGCCCCCTCTTTTTCAAGGGACCAAAAGTAATTGGACAATTGACTCAAAAGCTGTTTCATGGACAGGTGTGGGCAATTCCTTCATTATTTCATCATCAATTAAGTGTCACGAATCCACTCCTGGCTTTGGCTGGAGCCCATCCATCCGGAGCTTTGCAGGTTCCAGACAAACTATTCCCTGCTTCTGCAATCACCTGCCTCCTGCTGCCTCCTGTGCAGCTCTGGCCTGATTGGCCTCCTGTGCTATTTTGTGCCTGCCCCGCCCTCAGGAAGTTGCTGGACATAGACTTTGCAATCCAAGTTGCAAGTAACTGTGCTTGTCAGACTCCCTGTTTGGCCTGCTAGGCCTCCTTGTGCCTTGTATCCTGCTTCCAGTCGCCTGCATCCCAAGGCCTTCTTGCATAGCAGCCCCCACGCTGCTTTCCTTGTCCCTGGCAGACTTCGCCTTCGCCGCGCTGTAGCGGCTACGCTGGTTTTCCCAGCGTTTCCTGTGGCGTGTCTGCACCTCTGGTTCCTGCTTTCTCCAAGTGGAATTTACTCCTGGCCTTTTCCTGACGCAATGCAGCACCTTCGCTGAAGCATCTCCGCTGCAGTGGCTTCTCTCAAGGTTCTAGCCTCCTGTGCTGAAGTACCTTCACCCAAGATTTCCTGTTTATTACCTTGGCTTGTTTCCTCGACCACCGCTCCTGTGCCGCCTGCCTTGACCCCTGCCTGGATAACGTTAACCCTACTTTCTCCAATCCTGACCTGGCTATGTCTGATTATGAAATCCGCACTCCAGACCTGACTCCGTGGCTTAAGGTCGATGCTTATACATCCCCACCTCAGCCCCGCGGTCCGGTACCAGTTTGTGGCAAGCACGTACGTTACATTAAGCAGGTAAAAGGTCTGGAGATGATTCCAGGTGTGGCATTCGCATTTGGAAGTTGTTGATGTGAACGCACAACATGCGGTCAAAGGAGCTCTCAATACAAGTGAAACGCTGCATCCTTAGGCTGCAAAAAAAAAATAATCCATAAGAGAGATAGCAGGAACATTAGGAGTGGCCAAATCAACAGTTTGGTACATTGAGAAAAAAAGAACGCACTGGTGAGCTCTGTAACACAAAAAGGCCTGGATGTCCACGGAAAATGTCCATGGAACAGTGGTGGATGATTGTAGGATCCTCTCCATGGTAAAGAAAAACCCCTTCACAACATCCAACCAAGTGAAGAACACTCTCCAGGAGGTAGGCATATCATTATCCAAGTCTACCATAAAGAGAAGACTTCACGAGAGCAAATACAGAGGGTTCACCACAAGGTGCAAACCATTCATAAGCCTCAAGAATAAAAAGGCCAGATTAGACTTTGCCAAACAATATCTAAAAAAGCCAGCCCAGTTCTGGAACAGCATTCTTTGGATAGATGAAACTAAGATCAACCTGTACCAGTATGATGGGAAGAAAAAAGTATGGAGAAGGCTTGGAACGGCTCATTATCCGAAGCATACCACATCATCTGTAAAACATGGTGGAGGCAGTGTGATGGCATGGGCATGCATGGTTTACAATGGCACTTGGTCACTAGTGTTTATTGATGATGTGACAGAAGACAGAAGCAGCCGGATGAATTCTGAAGTGTATAGGGATATATTGTCTGCTCAGATTCAGCCAAATTCAGCGAAGTTGATTGGACGGCGCTTCACTTTACAGATGGACAATGACCCAAAACATACTGCGAAAGCAACCCAAGAGTTTTTTAAGGCAAAGAAGTGGAATATTCTGTAATGGCCGAGTCAATCACCTGATCTCAACCTGATCGAGCATGCATTTCATTTGCTGAAGACAAAACTTAAGGCAGAAAGACCCACGAACAAACAACAACTGAAGACAGCTGCAGTAAAGGCCTGGCAAAGCATCACAAAGGAGGAAACCCAGCGTTTGGTGATGTCCATGCGTTCCAGACTTCAAGCAGTCATTGCAAGTGTGGAGATGGTGAGCGCACATAGAAAATAGGAAGAAAGGACAAAAAAATTCAGTCTATCACAATGCAGGGCAAAAACAACTAATGTATGCAATTGGGAAGGGGGGGGGGGGGGGGAGAGAAGGGGAAGGTGAAAAATATATTAAAGTGGATATATTGTACTCACACGGCCGTGTGTGAGCCTGATCTTCATAAATGGTATCTTTACACCGTCCAGTGAGCCCCAGGCTCTATAACATCAACAGCATGGGACATCCACAGTCCCACTAGTCGTTCCACGCAATCCCAATTAAGGAGACTACAGGCAGGCAATTAGAAATATAAACTTTATTCCAACTTAAAAAAGTAAATGTATACTTACAAAGTGTATAGACGCTCTGGTGTCGACAGCCATCCTGAGGAGTCTGACGAAGGAAAGTTATTTTCCGAAAACACGTAGCTTCCTGGTCGGTTATGTGCTGTGATCTGTGCGCAAAAGGCTTCCGTAGCTGCCCCGCGCTGTCCAGTTGCGGTCCTGTTGTTGGATGCGACAGTAGGAAGACAACGCGCAGGGATCACCGGACGGCTGAGACACCAGAGGGTCTATACACTTTGTAAGTGCACATTTACTTTTTTAAGTTGGAATAAAGTTTATATTTCTAATTGCCTGCCTGTAGTCTCCTTAATTGGGATTGCGTGGGACGACTGGTGGGACTGTGGATGTCCCATGCTGTTGATGTTATAAAGCCTGGGGCTCACTGGACGGTGTAAAGATACCATTTATGAAGATCAGGCTCACACACGGCCGTGTGAGTACAATATATCCACTTTAATATATTTTTCGCCTTCCCCTTCTCTCCCCCCCTCCCTTCCCACTTGCATACATTGGTTGTTTTTGCCCTGCATTGTGACAGACTGCATTTTTTGTCCTTTCTACCTATTTTGTATGTGCGCTCACCATCTCCACACTTACATCTATCTCTGAGAATCAAGGGATTATCCTCTTCAAGGTTGAGCAGCCGGTTCCACCAAGGGCTAGTATTATATATTTTATTGTATTCGCACTATTTTAAGTGTTTTTTCCCCTTGGTATATGTGCCTCATTATTCCTTTGGGGTCTAGACAGTGTCTATCATATTGCTAGGGAGCGCCATGGTTGTCCTCTTTCAAGCAGTCATTGCCTGCAAAGGATTCTCGACAAAGTATTAAAAATGAACATTTGATTTATGATTGTGTTAATTTGTCCAATTACATTTGAGCCCCTGAAATAAGGGGACTGTGTATGAAAATGGTTGCAATTCCTAAACGTTGCATACAATATTTTTGTTCAACCCCTTGAAATAAAGCTGAAAGTCTGCACTTCTATTGCATCTCGGTTGTTTCATTTAAAATCCATTGTGGTGGCGTACAGAGCCAAAATTCTTAAAATTTTGTCAGTGTCCAATTATTTCCGGACCTAACTGTATATCTGCTTCCCCTGTGCTCTCAGATCTTCCCCTGCAGTCTCTTTACTTTATCTCTCTGGGGCCTAATCAGGTAGCTTCGATAAGTGACTTAACGCGTGTCATGTGCACTTTCCAAGTGAAATTGCATGTATAGCTATTCAGAAAGCTTCGATAACATGGCAATATCGCTTGAAAAAGGCTTTTTAATGAGCACTCTGATTCAGACAAGCCATACGGTAGCTCGAAAAATGCCCAAACTCGCTCATTTTGACAGTAACTGCTATTCATGTAGCTTCAATATGCACATCACGGCTTAAACCCGCACATTACGATTGGTGGATGTACCATGTGATGCCTTCCCTTTTTTGGGTGATGTAATGTCACCTTAAAGGGAATGAAGCATATGGGACCTGATTTGATGGCTTCACTACCTATAAGGGGACGTCATATTATTCAAAAAAAAGAAAGACATCACATGGTACATCCACCAATCGGATTGGTGGATCTATCATTTGTCCGTCAAATGTGATGTCACAGGCATTATACAAGTGTAAGGATTGGGCTTCGGTCCCGCCCCCGTGATGCATCCCGTGAAGAGAAGGATGACGCGCCTCACACTGAGGTTGTGCACAGGCGCCGTGCAGCCAGGTGTGAGGACACCGCACGGATTGGGTTTAGGCTCCGCCCTCGTGACACATCCCGTGACATCTCGGGTGACATGCCTCACATGCAAGCTACGCGCAAGCGCTGCGCTACCCCTACCAGGATCGGCCTTAGGCTCCACCCCAGTGACGCGTCCTGTGATGCCATGCAGAACCTCCCTCACGCTGAAGCACCTATGCACCAGCGTCGCTCTACCAGAGACACGCATAGGGTTAACACCATCACCTATTACCCCACACCTGCGGTACCCTCTGCCCCTGCCTATCAATGCACAGAATGGGTTTATTCACTCATTGCTCACCGCCTGGTGCAGCCCTGCCATTGGCTGTCACTCCCTTATATTCTCAGCCATTCCTCTTCCAAGTTGGCTGTGCATAACCATAGCTTTGTGACGATGTGCTTGCCTCAACTTCCTGCTGTTTACCTTGCACATTCTGTCTGTGATCTTCTCCTGGAACCAAACCTCTGCTTGTACCTGGACCTCTTCCTTCTCTGACCCTTGACCTCGGCTTGTATTTGGACTCCCACCTTCTATTCTACTGGACCCAGTTACGCACAACGACCATCTGACTTCTCCAATCCCAGACCACGGTGAGTACCACGACCATCCGACTTCTCCAACCCCAGACCACGGAGAGTATTATGACCATTCTAACCTCTCCTACCCTGACCCGGCTACATGACTACGACTCTGCAATCCGGATGCGGTTTCGTGGTTACAGGTTGGTGTATTCTAACATCCCCACCTCAGCCTCGCAGTCCCGTCCTGTTTGTGGTGAGCACCCGTTACAACAAGATGGCGAGTCAACATCTCCTGGACCTGTTCAAAAAGAGAAAGAAGAAAAGAAAGAAGATAAAATAAAACAATAAAAGAAAGAAGATCTACTGGTGACTCCTTTCCAAGAAACTGAAAATTGTGGACTTCTCTTTTATCATGCTTCAAGCTGAGGATCATTGCTTCATGGGTCAAGAGTTGGTGGTGCCACAGTTGATGAGGATGAAAGCCTTCATCCCAGCAAGGGTAAGAAACACATTGATTGTATTTTATTTAATTGCAATTTTTTTTATGTTGCCCATTAATCGCCAATGTGGTTATCTGTGACTGTTGAGGATATAGATAACCACAGTGGCAATCAATGCATTTTTTGGCTAATATTTGTTTCTTACTGATTACTGTTTTTACACAAATGTCATAGCGTGAGGTAACAACATGTCAAACCGATCGATATGGCAGTGATCTTATCGAAGCTACCGGAATAGGCGCCTCTCTGCCTGTGATCTCGCTCGCTCTATTTTAGGTAATATCTGTGGATTTGCTTTGTCGTTCTGCTTTGCACTCTTTTACACTGCCTCTCTTGCACCTGTATACCCCCCCCCCTCGTTTGTCTTCTTTCCTTTCTGTGCTTTTTATAACCCCAGTATTGACAATCCCAGGTTCTCAACTGAGACTGTATTGTTGACCCTTTAAACCACACTCCTGAGTTTGGCAAAGGCAACACACTGCTAAGCAATCTGTACTCAGTGAGGCCCAAGTTAACTAGGAAAACAATGCTTGACACCTGTTTTTATTGGGATGAAGACCGCAGCATAAGATGGGAAATCAAAATGAATTCAGTATATTTTCTTGTACCCTTGACGTGACATTGCAAAGTTCAGACAGACATTCTATCAGTGTTTCAATGGATTTTCCTATTTTCACAGGAGCCAGTTTCTTAACCTGCTTTGTAGGATTTGTCTATGTGATTAGTTAGAATACATTTTTGGCATATTTTCTCCTCTTTTCTGGCATCCGCTGTATATTGGCAGCTTACCTAGTGTACTTGTATATCTAAAGTACGGAACTAGTCAGACTGGCCGAGGGAGCTGAATCTACATCCAAACACTTGCAGCCTTGCAGAGCAATATCTATTATGCTGCGTGTTTAGGGGAAGTACATTGATTCCCTTTGCTTTGATACCCATTCCCCTATAACCTTCACCAAAGACTAAACATTTGCTGGTTACCCTGCTTATAAACAGAGCACTTGTTTTAGTTTCTTTCTACATTCCAATCTGTTTGTTACTTTGTGCCAAGGGGGGCCTAGGAAGCTTACTGTTAGCTGGAGATCTCCTGCCAGAGAGCAGAACGTGTGTTAAACCTGTTTGTATGTTTTCCCATTGTGCTTGCTCTCCCGTCTATGCCTCTTTTGTTTTTAGGGACGGTTTGTTAACATTTTCTGCTTTCATATCTCTTGATCTACACTACAGTATGTCCGTAAGGACCTTTCTGAGAATGGAGCATGGTCAGCCTTGATACCCCCTCCTGCTATCTCTTGGTGTACCTGCCTGGGAGTGAACCTAATGATTTTTCTTCAATAATTGATGAGCTCTAGAAATGGAAAGGAAGCTCCGGCACTGGATGCTTTCCCAGTGTTAACTGATAGAGCAAAGAGGGTGGGTAACTTGTGACCTAACAGAAGTTTGGATGGTGGGTATGTAATACCCAGTAGACATCACCATGTAGACATCACCATCATGCTAACACCCCACCATCTTGGCATTGTATTTACTATGCACAAAGGGAGAAAATCCAGAAAACAAGAGCGTATCCAAAATACTCATGTTGGAAAAGTCTGCATAAGCAAGCCTCAGAAATAGGTAAGTGCAATCATTTATGACACTACGGGGTGCTCCTACATTTTCATAGGAGTGGCCTAGTGGAAAGGTCATTGTCTTTGAGGTGGATGATCCTGGTTCAGATGCCAAGACCAGCTCCTTGTAATCCTGGACACATCCCTTCATCTATGTGTGCCTTGTGTACCATATTCCTGAAGGTACTGTAGGAAGTTATTGTGCCTTTAAAAAGCTTTTACCTAAGAATATATATGAATGTTATTCCTAATAGCAAGGATTGTACCCATCTGATGTGCAGCACAGTAGCGCTACCTTTTTGTAGCCTAAAATGGAGAAGGGGATATGTAATTTCAGGACTGGTTTGTGCACAAATCTAGACATATGTTTAGCTCTTTCAAGTTAAAAATTGTTATAATTTTTTAATAGCAGTAAGTGCCGGCTTGAAGCACTCTGAGTCAGTTCTCCTGTGGGCTGCAGCAAGAGCCAGAACTTGTTATTTTGATATAAATAAACCCTCTACATACTGTGTTGAAAGTATAATTATACTATAGGATACAGTACTGCAATACAACATTGCCACAAAGTGTATTTACAAACGTGCACATCTACATATTTCCTTTTTAAAGAAAATCAATTATATACAGCATGGACATTTTTTAAATAACGTGACAAGTGTTGTCCCATTGGTTATCAGGCGTATAGTATCAGTACTTATACACATCTTTATTTAAATATACATTAAAAAAAAAGGACATAATCTCTGCTCGGATCACCATGTTGGATTTGGGAAACAAGAAGTATGAGCAGAGATTTAGCACAGCAGAATGACTAAAGTGCTCAACATGATTCATCATCTAGTTTGGAAATTAGTGGTGAGTCCCATTTATGATTATGAGAAGTGTTTTGATGATTTTACAATCTCCTGTAATGCTTCTAATAGCTCAGTTTATGCTAGAACACACAGTCCTTTAAGAGGCAGTGCATCCTAGGACCAAAGTGAATTAATGGCAGCGGCATGTTTAATAGTCTAAATGTAGGTTATTGTCATACATTTTTTTAATCAAACAGCCTCAAGCTTTTTTTATAGTATGCAAATGCTTTGGATGGTTTTTACAACCTTTGCCTAATCTCTTTCACAACAGGCTGTTTTTAAATTCTTGTACAGTACATGCCAACAGATTGTTAATTCATTCCGATCGTCTTTGTTGTTTTGTGTAAAGTAATTATGCTGCTATCAGAAAAAGTGGAAGGGCAAGAAGTATTAGATAAGATTGGAATGACACAGATTAAATAAAACCTTTTCACAGTAAACAAACTAATACAAATGTTTACTTCATGGGAGATTGTAAACTATCTAAGGAAGCCAATGACCTTGATAAGTTGTTTACCTACTCTATAGGGATGCTTTTGTGACCCCTTCACTGCCAGAGACACCTGCAATACTTTGCACTGTCAATGACAGGTTAAAAAGTACACAGCGCTCTTTTCTTACGCCAAAATGTGAAATGAAGCTCTTCTCAGTCTAGGACCTCTCTAGTCATTACCCTCAGAGTCTCCACTTCTAGTGTAGGACATAGAAAAGTGTCTGTCTTAATGCCTTTCCCAGTGAGCCAGACAGTACTTGTAAAGTCAATGAGCTGTGCCAGTGGGATCCAGAAGCTGACGCGTTCCACTGATGTTGGAATTAACGTCAGTGAAGAATTTGTTGGTGGACATTTTTTTCTACCAAGGAAAAAAAACAGAGGGCTCTTGCACTAATAATTATTGCAGTCACAGAACACGAGACTCCACTTTAGCTAATAGGATTGCAGGTACTATCAGTGTGACTTATGTGCGTCTTTTAAAATCGGTATCTTGTATATTAAGCATTGTGTAAAGTACCACGCTGGTGGTTCTTCTAATATATTCCTAGTATAAAACCCGACCCATGAGTACTTGTTGAGAAACAGGTAGATGCACAAAGGACAACATGATTGAGATAAAAGTGGCTTGTTAAAGGTTGGGCACGGAGACAGCTGCATAACTGAGACTCCTTAAAACTTACTTTAGTGTTCATCATCCATAACACTACCAAATACAGTACATTTTTATGTAACCTGTAAGAGCTTATGCATATATGGTAGTTCTGGAATTATTATCTTATACTATATTAGTGAAAGCACTGTATGTTTGCCTGCCTGCCTGGATGTCCGGTGTCCCTAGGGGAAATCTCATTGGTCCCTTGGGTCGCCCGCCCCCGCACACCTCTCATTGGCCTGAGGCGGAGTGACGGGCAAGGCCACACACACACCACACACACACACACACCACAGCACAACACACACACACACACACACACACACACACACACACCAACACACACACACCACACACACACACACACACACACACACACACACCTCCTCTCTATCTGACTCACCAAAACACCATCACACTCACCTCCATTCACTCACTCATCCACTCCCGCCTCCACTCACCTCCCTCCCGCTCCAACTCCCTCACCTCCCGTCCATTCACCTCCCTCATCCATTCACCCCTCTCCATTCACCTCCCTCCCGGCGCGGGGCACCGTCACTCCTCCCGGCGCGGGGGACAGGCAGTGGCAGGGCAGCCTGCGCTGCTCCACTCACCTCCCGCTCCCTCACACACCTCCCGCCTCACCCTCCCCTCACCTCCCGCTCACCTCCCTGGGCGGGGACAGGCATTGGCCAGGGCAGCCTACGCTGCCACGCGGCACTAACCTCCCTCCGCTCAACTCCTCCCCGGCGCGGGGGAAGGCAGTGGGCAGGGCAGCCTGCCGCTGCCTCCAATCACCTCCCAACCCTCCACCCACCTCCCGTCCCTCCACCCACCCCGCTCCCTACACACCTCCCATCAACTCGCCTCACCTCCCTGGCGCGGGGACAGGCATTGGCCAGGGCAGCTAACGCTGCCACGCGGCACCTAAGATGGCGGCGGAAGGAAGGACCCCTTCTCCCTCGCGGAAAAATAAAATGGCGGCGGCCAGAAGAGAGAGAGGTCAGTGTGTGGTGAGTGTGTGAGTGTGTGATGTGAGTGAGTGTGTGTGTCTGTGTCTTGTGGTGTGTCTGGTGCGTGTGTGTGTGTGTTACACTCTGCTCAGACACTGTAGAGTGGGGACCGGAGCTACACAGTGGGGGGGGGTGGGTCAGCGAGCGGAGAAAAGATAACAGGGGGAGTGGAGAGGAGAGGGACCTGTCAATTTAAACCACCCAACCCCCCTCCTGTCCACGGCCCCCCTTGCCTGTCCAATTCACCCACTCTGTCCACTCTCCCCCCCCTGTCCCACTATCCCCCCCTCTGTCCACTCTCCCCCCCTCCTGTTCACCTACCCCCACTCCTTCCTCTCCCCCCTGTCCACTCTCCCCCCTCCTTGTCCACTCTACCCCCCTCCTGTCCACCTCTCCCCCCCTCGGTCCACTCTCCCCCCCTCCCATCCCCTCCAAATAGTCACCTATTGTTCCACCATTTTAAATAATACTACCTATTACGCAGTTACATCCCGGGCAACGCCGGGTCTCTCAGCTAGTTATCCAATATTATAGGCTATTGCTGTAAAATTCCTGGCATTATTGAAATACCTGCTCTCTGGTTAAAATTCCGGGCATTATTCATTCAGTAATGCCTGGAATATTTGGCAGCTTGCCAAGTGTTTATTTCTAGCCAATCAGCTTTTCCTTTGTCAGAACAGCTCTGACACAAGGCAGGGGATTGGTCAGGAGGCAGGAACAGCCATTAGGCAGGGCAGGGGATTGGTCAGGAAGCAGCAGCAAGGCAGTGACTCCTCCCTCTCCCTCCGTGCACAGAGCTCAGCGTCGGACACTAGTGTTGTACCAGGTCAGTTTAAAAAAAAAAAAAAAAAAAACACGAGTAAAGGGTACCAGGGCAAAATGAAACATTTTACCCGGCCCGGTACCCGGTTACCCAGACGGCACTTACCTGCAGGGACAGAAGACCAGTGAGGAAGACCGTGGCAACATCTGTGACCAGCAGCAGAAGTCCTGGTGGCAGCAGCTGAAGGTCTTGTTCATCCGGAGGGAGCAGCAGGAACAGAGCACACAGCTTAAGCCTTGTGTGAGCTGGGAAGCCATGTGACTGGAAGCAGTAGCGTTCCTATTGGACAGCCAGGGAGGAGTAGGTTAGGATTTCCAATAGGAATGCTCCTGCTCCGGTCACATGCTTCCCCAGCTCACAGGCATCAGCTGTGTGCTCTGTCCCTGCTGCTCCCTCTGGATGAACAAGACCTTCAGCTGCTGCACCGCCACTAGGACTTCTGCTGCAGGTCTCAGCCGTTGCCGGCTACAGGTAAGTAAGTGTTTAACTATTTTCAGCAGCCCTGAAATTACCCAGTGCCGGTCCCAGCCGCCAGCTGCCGGGTCCGGGTATCCGAAAAAGCGCCGGGTACCGGGTATTTTTTTGGTACCCGATACATCACTACCAGACACAGTTTGAATGTGTGTGTGTCTGCTGCAGTTTGTGTGTGTTTATGTGTGTGTCTGCTGCAGTTTGTGTGTGTGTGTCTGCTGCAGAGTTTGTGTGTGTGAATGTGTCTACTGCAGTTTGTGTGTGTGTAGTTGCAGAGTTTGTGTGTGTGCTGCAGTGTTTGTGTGTGCTGCAAAGTTTGTGTGTGTGTGCTGCAGTTTGTGTGTGTGTGGAGCTGCAGAGTGTGTGTGTGTGTGTGAGTGTGTCTGCTGCAGAGTTTGTGTGTGTGTAGTTGCAGAGTTTGTGTGTGTGTAGCTGCAGAGTTTGTGTGTGTGTAGCTGCAGAGTTTGTGTGTGTGTGTAGCTGCAGAGTTTGTGTGTGTGTGTAGCTGCAGTTTGTGTGTGTGCTGCAGTGTTTTTGTGTGCTGCAGAGTTTGTGTGTGTGTAGCTACAGCGTTTGTGTGTGTAGCTGCAGCATGTGTGTGTGTGTGGAGCTGCAGAGTGTGTGTGTGTGTAGCTGTAGTTTGTGTGTGTAGCAGCAGCGTATGTGTAGAGTTGCTGTGCTGTTGTGTATGTGTGTAGCTGCAGAGTGTGTGTGTGGAGCTGCAGAGTGTGTGTAGCTGTAGTTTGTGTGTGTAGCAGCAGCGTGTGTGTAGAGTTGCTGTGCTGTTGTGTATGTGTGTAGCAGCAGCAGCGTTTGGCTGTAGCTACAGTTTGTGTGTAGCAGTAGTTTGCGTGTGTGTTTTGAGCTGCAGAGTGTGTATGTGGAGCTGCAGAGTGTGTTTAGCTGCAGAATGTGTGTGTGTGTGTAGCAGCAGGGTGTACTCGGCGGCTAACGTGGGCATTACTCGGCGGCTCATGGGGGGGTGCTCAGAAGCTCACGGGGGCGGTGCTTGGCGGCTCACGGGGGGATAGCTTGGCAGCTCACGGGTGGTTGCTCGGCGGCTCACGGTGGGGTCTGGGGGTCGAAGTGCTCGGCGGCTCACGGGGGGTTAAGAGGGCACCAAGAAGAGGGCACCAGGTCTGGCTCATGATTGGTCATGCCCAGGCCTGATGTCACCACCTCCCGCTGTCACTCAAATGCAGCTCCTTGGAGGGGGAAAACCCCATAGCAAAAACTATGGGATTACTGCCAGCCCAAGGGCAGAATAGTAGCCATCAGGTGACCTGGCTAAAAGTAAATGAGCTGGACCCCATAATCAGACACAATTTATCTTTTTATATTTAACCAGATCATAAATTGCCAAATTCAAGGACAGGTGTGAGAGGACCAGAGAGAGCAGGCAGAACACAAAGACACAGAGTTCTATACTACTCTGGATTGCACTCGTCAAATGCAAGACAGTGAGGGAGCAGTCAGAGGTGGTCAGGGTAAACCTGATAAAGAGCACAGTGCTGTAACCTCATCTGGACTTGTTAGGAAATATAATTATTTCAACACAGCCATCTGACATTGTGTCCTCACCCCATATTATCATAGTTATAAAACAGCCTTTGAAATGCTGTGGGTACGCGTATTATAGATCAGAAGCTCTAACGACGGGGCCGTCATTACCTCTTGGTATCTGTTTGTGCATGTTTGTCATTTGTATTTCTTTATAACTCTAAATAAAAATATCTCTAGTGAGCACATTCACATGTTTCAGGCAGTCAGAGGCGCAACCAGAAATTCATATTGGTGGGTGCAAAGTTTTTACCTGCCGACCCTCGTCCCTGCGATGTCACAGCATCATGATGTTGCTGCGTCATGTGATGGCATGTTGTCACATTGCCTTGCCGACGTTGTCACATGACGCAGCAAAATTGATGGAGGGCTGCTCTCTAAGGCTGCGTTTATAGTGCAGGTGACGGCGGTCGCGGCAAAACCAATGTATTGCCGTCGCGTTCGCTTATAGTAGAAGCGACGGAGTGTTGGCTTGGTCGCGATCGCTGGAAGGCGTCAATTACATTTTTCCAGCGACCGCAGCGTGACGTCGCCGTCGCTATAAGCGCAGCCTTACAGAATTCCCACTCTCTCCCCTGGCAATCAGTTTCTTTGCGGTGGGGCACACTGCGGGGCCTCGGGAACAGCGAGTAAATATAGTCAAATATATGAAATTCTTGGGGAATGCAAATGCACCATTGCCCCCCCCTCTGGTTGCACTATACTTTGCAATCCTTTCCCCCTTCTCTCTTGGTATACAATGTTTCCACTGCAGCCAGGGATTCTGGGAAATGACAGGCAAAGTGTCACCTTTTACTTCCTGTCTATTTTAACATGGACCCTTATAAGCTTATGCCTGCCGTATTACACAGCTTTTCAGCACAGCCTGGGTTAATGAACTGTATAGTCAGTAAACCTCCCCACGGACAACTATTTCGACCTTTTGGGTCTTATCGGTGTGAGGCTGGTTATACTGGCTCTGCAATATGAAGCTGGGATAGGTTTCAACCACACATAAATCTGGCTAGTGCAAAACAATACTAAATCCTTGTCTTTGGCTGTTAGCCACCTGATTCCCCATAGCTGCCTGTATGCTTCCTTACAGGATGCTGTGTAGAGGCTGAGGGATCTCAATAAAAGCAGGCAAATCATTCCTTGAAGAGAGGGATTGTACGGAGACTGAACCAAGTGGACATTGCAAATGATAGGGAATTGGTCGGAAGTGAAAGGAGATGGAGAGGTAGAGTATGATAAGTCGGAAGCAGCAGCTCCCCGGTACTAGCTTGATAAGGAACCAAGACATTCCTTCCCCCATCTGGGAGGGAGTGGCTGAGCCCTGCATACTTTCAGCTCTGTCACAAAGTCGGTTTCAGTGCTTGTCACACAGTCACACACACCTAAATCCTGACAAGACTTCCTCTCAGCATGACAGGCTCAGAAATACAGAGCCCCAAGAAGCGGTAACCAGAGGAAACACCATGATCTGGTAAGGAGATTCTCTGGCTTCTGTGTGTTTGGATATCTGTGATTTGGCTGACCTCCTGCCTGCAGTATTTATAGCGAGGCAGCTCTAGGGGCAAGCTCTTTGAATGCTATGCCCACCTTTTAACACATTCACTGTTTGTGTTAGTGTCTGCTTCATTCTGGCGAGAATACCCAGTAACACTGACATTTTAGGGGACAGCCATCAAACTTTTAATACAGCAGATTCATCATTAAACTAAAATAATAATTGAAACTGGTGTTTCTTAGGGGTTAATGTATTTTGCATCAGTGAGTGATTCGGGGAGTAGTTATATGAAGCTATTGGAGGATTAAGGGAGGAGCTAGGTAACACTTATTTAATGGAATATATTCATTTTTGTGTCCCATTTTGTTTTTAAACCTTTTTGCTGCATATAGAAAAAACACCTGTCTGGATAATATTTGACATGTGCAATGTGCATTTCTGTCCCAATTTGTTTTGTGAATATATTGAGAATTGTGCACAGTAGAAAAATGCCAGTAAGACATTTTTTTAAATTAAATCCCGTCACAAAAATTCCCTGTATTTTTTTGCCCTTTTTAACATAAATGTTTGCTGCATTTTAACTTTGCTAAATTGTCAAAACAGTACAACATTTTCAAACTGGAAAAGAAAATTGCCAATTGTTGCACAAATTACCCCACAAAATTCACAAATCTAAGGGCAAAAGAACCCTTGAATAAGATTTTCTGCCTAATTTGCAAAATATAGATTTTCCAACTGTTTCAAAGTTTACTATGTATGTATATATGATATATGGAGTTATGTGCTGTATTTAATACATTTATTTTCATTCACCTGAGTGCTGTCTCCCTTTTTGCTGCTATGCGGTAATGTATACTTTTATTATTTATATGGGACATGCACCTATTCATTATTGAATTTCTATTGGAGTGCCAGTGATTTTTTATCATATATATATACATATATATAAAGAAATTATAAAGTAGCGCCAAAAAAGTGAAGTATTGTGCAATTCAAATACTGTAATATATTAAAGCAATATTAATTGATAATTCCTAAAAAATTATTATATAAATATGTTGTGATTATATGCTTTATAAGTGACCTATAAAACTCAACAATACATCAAAAAACATACAATAAATGCGGAAAAAAAAGTGTATGAAAAAACAGTCCTTTGGGTAAATGTCCTCAATGGTGAAACAGTAATTTCTGGTACGAGGGGAACTCTGGCAGCTCTCATATAGGATGAACCACATCCAAGGATTACCTATAGGAAAAAGAGAAGAGAGAGCGCACGCCCCATAGCGTAAAATGGTACATTTATTGGAAAGGGGATGGGGGGTGAAAATTCACTCACAAGGGTAGGCAAAAAACAAGCAGTATGTGATAAAATCACCGCTAATCAGGTCAAACTGCATCCAGATTCCGCAGTCCAACTCTCACTTGAAGCTGCTAGATGATGGTAGCTGGTGCAGGACTCCAAAGGCTCAATCAGCAGGCGAATCCAGTTCTTTTAGAGTTCAAACGAAGGATCCTGTAGTTCCTGGCCACAATATTTGTCCGCGCTCGATATGGCCCGTCTGCGCATGCGTGGTGACGTAATTCCGCTCCCTGACGCGCTTCGTCACTGGACAGCGACTTTCTCAAAGGGTTATATATATATCACACACAATGTACTCAACGCTGGCTACGTCCACGCAGCCGCTGAGCGTGCTTGGCGCGCTCACTGCAATTAAAATCAATTGGTACGGCCATGCTCATGCGGCGCACACTCGTGAGTGCACATACGCTATCCCAAGCTCGGCGCTTGGGGAGACAAACAAAATTGATTTTGAAGCTCGCTCAGCAGCGTCAATGCACACAGCCACACACACACAGCCACACACACACAGCCACACACACACAGCCACACACACACAGCCACACACAAATAGCCCTGTTCCACGCATCCCCGCTCGCGCTTGCAAAATTATGCCGTACAGCCTGCGCGCATGCTTGGAGAGTTGGTGATGTCACCGCTATCAAGCATGAGCACGCTCAGTGGCAGCCTTAGGCCTCGGCCAAGCTTCCCGCTGGCGTGCTGAGGCGCGCTGAGGCGAAGGGAAAGCGGGTGCTTTCTCTAGCCTTGCGGGTGCTTTCCCTGCGCGCCGTCAGGGGGCGGGCCGGGGGCGGGCCAGTTACGTCACGGAGCTGGTTCGCCCTCATTGGGCTGGGCCAATTGCCCGCGACGCACCGGCGTCAACGTCACGGCGTCGTGACGTTGCTGCTGCTTCGCGCTGATTGGATGTTTTCAGCCGACAGCGCGCTGAAAAACAGTTTGGCTGTCGGCTGAAAAATCCAACTCCTCAGCACACCTGCGGACGCTCGCGTGAGCCCCCTCTAAAGACATCCTCATTGAGGATGCCGGGGCTCAGCGCGGAGCGTCCGCACGGCTCAGCGTGGCTTCCCCGGCTATGGACGTGGCCATAGGCCTCGTCCAGGGTGGTGCTGAGCGGCCGGGCGCGCTCACGCTGGCCGCGATGAAACACATTGCGGCAATGTGTGTGGCCAGCGTGAGCAAGCGCCTGCTCGGCGCTTAGAGCCAGCAAATTTGAATTTGATACTCGCAAGCGTGTCACGTGAGCGTTTCGCCCATTGAGGGCGAACCAGCTCTGTGATCTCGTGGCCGCGCCACCAGGCGAGCGCACACCTAGCCGATCACGAATCGCCCAGCTGAGCAGGGCGCAGCGCACGAGCGCCAGCGCGCACGTTCCCTGCCTGGCCGCAGCCTCAGAAAGGCAATACAGGGAATTATAATACAATAAACCGAAACAAAATCAGAAAATAGGAAAGGCTATCCCTGCCCTGGAGAGCTTACAATCTAAGCGGTATGTTGGGAAATTTACAGAGACAGTAGGTGAGGGAATTAGAGGAAAGAGAGTGATGTAGAGGTAATTATTATTATTATTATAATAGGTAAAAGTGGTGGAAAAGAGACAGTTATGGGTAGAACGCAGGAGACGAGCAGGCGCATAGCGAGAGATCAAAGCTGATATATAGGGAGCAGCAGATGAATGGAGAGCCTTGAAAGGTAAGGAGGAGAACTTTGTAGGTGATCCGACATTTGACGGGAAACCAGGTGAGGTACTTAAAGGAGGAGAAGACCAGAGGCTGTTTTGGGAGAAAGTGAAATTGTTCAAAATGTGAAACTGGTGAATGTTGGACAATAGCAGGCAAATAACCGTCTATATTTCACTAACATGCCTAACCTATTTCTTACACATGATGGTGACATACTGTACTGTAAGTAAATAGAATGGTACAAGTTTATTGGGCATCAAGGAGCCGATTTCTGGAGTTTGGTACAATTTGCTTCTTTGAATGGAATCAGCTTTCTAATCTAGTTTAGGATGCAATGCCCATTTCTCAGATTTGTGACTTCAGTACTGTAGTTATTTATTGATAAAGTGAAGAAACGGATGTGTAACTAGGGAAAGGTTCTGCAGAAACTGTTAGAGAATATCATTATTACCATATGAGACCTGTGGATGCCTTCTAATTTATTCTTCATTTTATGCAACAGTGGCATTGCTAGGATTTGTATACCTTATTCCATTGCAGTCTTTTTTATCACAGTTTCCTGGCTGCATAACTGGAGCAAAACCAAGTCAAACATAATGTATTTTTGATCAATCTGGTTGTGTTTTCTGCTCCAATTCTGTATCTGGGAGATTTTGCTAAATATAAGTCTGTATGACAAATGACACCTAATTTCTGGTGTCTTAATAATTCTTATTTTGTCATAAAGTACTGTAGAATTCTACAGATATGAAGAATATTAAGGTACTTTCAATCTAGTTTTGGCTTCTGAAATGTAGGAAGAAAAGGGGCTGGATCCAGAAGAACCACCTTCTAAGGCCTCAATCACAGGTATAAACCATGAGCCCAACAATGTACGAAGTCTAACAAATGGCCTTTTTGACGAAAAAATTGGTGCATGTCAAACTCAATTTTAAAAGGGCTTGTGTGCCCCTATGTACTAACATGAGGACCACGTTAAAGAACATTTCAAACAGCAAATTATGCATCATATTTAATGAAGTCTTCATATATACAATGCACGTTTTATGAAGGTTTGCACTATTGTACATTGTATTACTGATATTTTGATACACAAAATATGTAAAATGAAATCTTGGTACGTACTGCACCGACACACTTTATTCGAGCAAATACCCAGTATGTACCTGGCAGATACCTGGAATGCGCCGCTCCTCACCTCTGACAAGCCCCGTTGCATTTGCCTTCCCAGCCTGGGTTCATGCCTGGCTGACGGGCGGCTGATCTGTTAAATGATAATGATTAGGATTTAATAGGCTGCAATGCTTCGCGTGTCTACCAGATGGCATAAATTCATGAATTGTAATGCAGTATATATATATATACTGTGCAGTATTGCAGCCAGCGGGAATAAAATGCTTCAATCCCTGCCTGAAAATACCTCAATGCACTCGGGCAGAAAACAGTCACAAACCTCAATACACCCGGGTATACCCGAATTCGTGGGACTAGCCGAGCTCGAATAAAGTGTGTCGCCAGTGTACTGTAGGCCCACATGTTCTCTCTCATGTTGATTCTTTAAAATATATCAGTACCTGTCAAAGAGTATTTTTTTTCCCAGTGTAATTTTCTGTTCTTCACCTTGAGTGACACGTGTTTTCCTCGTGCCGGGTAAATGCAGATTTGACCACACATTTATTGCACTTTACTGCTTCCAATAAAAATTCCCACTACTGGTAAACATAAACTGGGCTGCTAAATTAGTGAGAGATGTCAAGGTACAACTACAAGTGACTCCGTGGCTGTCTTGACATTCTAATTATTTTACTTCAGCTCAATAGGTTAACCACTTTCCTCCTGTTTTCTTTAGCACTTTGTGTAATTTATAGTAGTAGTAGTGTGTAAGCTGTGTGTACATATATTGTGCTGGTAGTCTTCAGGTTAGCAGGGGATAGATGCCTAATGTTACCTTGAGAAATGGTTATATTCTGTGTGTTGGTAGTGGATTCTATATATACAGTACTATGTGTTGGCTGTATGTATATAATGTTGTTTGCTGTGGGTAAATGCTGTGCATTAGCTGTGAATATGTACGGTCACCCGTGGTAATATCTGTGTTAATACTATGTATACTGTACCCTTTGTCTTACCAGTGGATGCTGTGGATTATTAGTGGATACAATTTATTGGGTCCATTTACTAATGTCTCCCGGCAGCAAAACTGGGGCAAAACTAATGCAAAAGCAGCACCATGTTAAAAAAAGAAAAGTTATCTTATTGAAAGCAATTTTAGCTTTAGTGTTGACTAAATCTTGTGTAATTCTTTTGCACTGGTTTGCCTCAGTTTTTAAACCAGGAGATTTTAGCAAATATCCCCAAAGTGTCAGCAGAGGGTGTACTGTATACCGTGATATAGTATCAGTAAGTATGGGCTGTGTCTTCAAGGCGGGTACGTGTTGTACAGGTATACTAGCAGTGAGCATGTGCTGTATGTAGCCAATGGGTATGTATTCATGTATTATCAGCTGGTATAATCTGTGGAAATGAAGTTGCATAATAATGACAGTAAGATAGTTGTGGTATGCCTGATATACAGTACTGTACAGTAAAAACACCAGTTTTTGTTGGGTGGGTGTTTAAATAGAATAGTCCAGCATCATAGAGATGGTGGAGAAATGTCAGGAATTCAGGATCAGACGGCGGGGGCACAAATGAAAAAAAGTGCCATGTTGCCAAAGAACCCATCATGCACATTATGAGCTCCTTGCCCCCTCCTTCCTCAACCCCTCTGCCCTTCTATCCCCTCCCCCAGCCCACAGATGTGCAATGCTGTCAAAAGATGCATTGTGCAAAGGAACCAAGCACTCCCGGGGCAGCAGCAGCGGCGGCATGGCACAGCTCTGTACATTAGGAATAGATGTCGTCCTGTTGTGACAGACCCTCAGACCAATGGGCTGCTGTTTTGGGATCCCCTGGGTGAGGAAACTCTTCAGATGCCCAGGTTAGTTGAGCAAGTTCAGTAGAAAGGTCATAGGTGATAGTGGTCAAAGAAGTGTGACGTAATTCATGTCCAAATGATTCTTTAGTTACTTTTACAGCTGTTTTAATATATTGGATTCTGCTGTATTTTGGTTTCCAGCAAATATTGGGGGTGTAAATTAGCACTCAGCAGTGTAGAACTCAAAGATAAACAAGTCAATCACTTCCCAGCCTTACAATGGTCTTCTGGGCTTTTAAGTGCTTATGTTCTTAAGTGCTGTCTATTTGGAGAGAGCCTCAGTCTTCCAAAGTGCTGACATGCTCTATTCCTTCTTACTAAATCTTAGCTGAACAGGATATTAGAACATTTGGTGAGCCAGCACTAGGAAGCTTGTCCATTTAGCATGGAAATCTGGGATAAATCTACAAATGGCTGATTAGCCCAGCAATTGTCTTCGATTCCTAATGTTTTTTTGTTGTTGTTAAAATTAAACAGCTTCTATGGGAAAGTGCAGTTTTCCTGGCATTAGCTTATTATTTGACCTGGTTCTTTAATTTATCTAATGTTTGTCCCTACTTTGTTTTATCTGTGCCTCTGTTTTTGCCAAATTGTCTTAAACCAAGTTATATGCTGCTCAGAATTGAAGTTCCAAACTTCATATCTATTTATTTATTTATTTATAAAATATTTTACCAGGAAGTAATACATTGAGAGTTACCTCTCGTTTTCAAGTATGTCCTGGGCACAGAGTTAAGACAAATAATACATGTTTACAAATACAGTTACATAATGAGCAGGGTATACATTATATACAAGACATTGCATGCACAGTTAAAGATAATTTATGTTATGGGCGTATGAAACAGTTACAGACCAGATTAAAATGTGTGCCAGCCTTAGATTTGAAAGAAATTAGACTGGTGGTGGATGTGAGCGTCTCTGGTAGGTTGTTCCAGATTTGGGGTGCACGGTAAGAGAAGGAGGAGCGGCCGGATACTTTGTTGAGCCTTGGGACCATGAACAGTCTTTTGGAGTCTGATCTCAGGTGATAGGTGCTGCATGTGGTAGGGGCGAGGAGCTTGTTCAGGTAGCTGGGTAGCTTGCCCATAAAGAATTTAAAGGCAAGACAGGAAAGGTGAACTTTGCGCCTAGGCTCGAGTGATGACCAATCTAGTTCTTTGATCATTTCGCAGTGATGTGTGTTATAGTTGCATTGGAGAACAAAACGACAAATTGAATTGGAGAGGGTGTCAAGTTTGCTAAGGTGGGTTTGAGGTGCCGAGCCATATACTATGTCTCCATAGTCAATAATTGGCATTAGCATCTGCTGTGCGATACGCTTTCTGACCAGGAGACTTAGGTAGGATTTGTTCCTGTAAAGTACCCCTAGTTTTGCGTAGGTTTTGGTTGTCAGGGTATCAATGTGCATTCCGAATGTTAAGTGGGAGTCAAACCATATGCCCAGGTATTTACGTGTTTGAGACATGCCTCTCAGCTCACCTTGCTGTAAAAGTGCCCCCTTTCCATACAGCCAACATCAATGTAGTTATCCTCTTCAAGAAATAAATAACCTCCAGTGATGTTTATACATTCATATTTAATAAAAAAAATAAAAAAAATCTGTTTGTTGGCCTAGTCAGGCAACTGAACTATTCTGTAGGATAAGATTAGACAAAATTTGGGACATTACTTTATTGTACAGACTAAAAATTCCCTTTATAGTTACATAGTTACATAGTAGATGAGGCTGAAAAAAGACATAGGTCCATCAAGTTCAACCTATGCTAAACCTAGACAACAGATACCTTATCCCACATCTATACTTACTTATTGATCCAGAATAATAGATCTAACACTTTGTTTAACACCTGAGCCATCATCATGTTATTATTTCTTTATAAGTAGATTTCTGATTTGCATTTTTAAAAATCATTTAACATAAAAAGGATCACCGTTGTTTAAAAATAATGATATGGGGAGTGTTTGAGGAACTCAGCTTTGTGTCACACCATCTGATTTTCAGAAATTCATACACTGACTTAAATACATTACCTAAAGCAGCGTTTCCCAAATGGTGAGTCGCGACCCGGCACCGGGCCACGGCACCAAAATTGCCGGGTCGCAGCGAGGCTGGCCGCGCGGTGTCTCCCGTCACCCCCGTTCAAGTTAAAAAACAATGGCGGCGATTCCCCCCGTGGTCCCGCGCGCTTGCGCAGGGCAAGCAGGGCCCGCTCCCTTCCTCCCCCCCGCTCCCAACGTGGGACGGAGGAGGAAGTACCAGCTCCTCTGCGGCCCACACGTTACATGGGGGAGGGTGGAAGTACAAGCGCCTACTGCGGCCTGCTTCCCCCCGCGGCCAGCTTCCTGAGCTCACCTCCCGAGCCCACCTCCCGTGCCCCCAATCCCACGTCCCGGGCAGCAGGGGATATCGGGGGCAGCAGGGGAAAACGTCCGGTGGCAAGGTAAGTCACCCCACCCAGTCACTGCCTCCCACCCAAGTGTCCCTGGCCCCCTCCCTCCCACCCACCCAAGTGTCCCTGGCCTCCTTCCTCCCACCCACCCAAGTGTCCCTGGCCTCCTTAACATGTCTCTGTATCAGTATCAGTGTAAGTGTGTGTGTATCAGTGTCTGTGTGTGTATCAGTATTTGTGTGTGTGTGTGTGTTGCAGTGTCTCTGTGTGTGTATCAGTGTGTGTGTGTATCAGTGTGTGTGTGTGTGTGTAGCAGTGTGTGCGGCTGCGTGTATGTCAGTGGCTGGGTGTGTGTCAGTGGTTGCGTGTGTGTGGTACAGTGGCTCTGTGTGTGTGTCAGTGTGTGTGTCAGTGGCTGCGTGTGTCAGTGGCTGTGTGTGTTTGTGTGTATCAGTGGCTGTGTATGTGTGTGTATCAGTGGCTGTGTGTGTGTGTATCAGCGGCTGTGTGTGTGTCTGTGTGTGTATCAGTGGCTGTGTGTGTGTCTGTGGCTGTATCAGTGGCTGTGTGTGTGGTGTATATATCAGTGGCTGTGTGTGTGTCTGTGCAGGCCCTATAGGCCAGTATAGGCGATAAAATTTTTAGTGGGTCACGAAAAAGAAGTTAAAAAATAACCGGGTCATGGAAAAAAGTTTGGGAAACCCTGACCTAAAGCAACAGGAACCTTAGAGGCAGCACTCATAATGACAACACTCCAAAGAGGAAATTATTTCCCGTAGCATTGTTCTCTTGCTAAATATATGAATATACTGATTTTCCACGCAATATATTTAGAACATAGTGCTAAAAAGAGGCATTGTAATGAGATTTTTTTTAACTGTCCTAATCCCAAGTGCAGAAGCATTTTTTTTATGGTGTGCACAGGAATTTTGCTCCTGTCCTGTGCTCCCAAGATTCCTGTTCATCTCTCTGAACATTTCTTCCCTATATGATTGTATGTTTTTCCAACCACAGATCTCTTTTCTACTGACGTAGTCTTCCAGTAAATAAAGCTCACCTTTTCTCAAAACAAAGATCACCATGGTTACAGACAACTCCCCACTATATGCTTGAAATACCAATGTTAAATAGAGGAGAATTTGAACTGCTGATAAGGAATATGTTAACGAGCCGATAGTGCAGATCTAGAAAACTTTAACCCCTTTGCACCTGGATTGTTACCCCAAAGGGGATTCTGGTAAACCATTTATGGTGCCGCTACAATATTTTTACACTGCTCCTTGGTCATACATAGAAAAAGTACCACCATGCGTTTATTAAACAAATCTAAATGTACCATCATACTTTTCCCAGAGTATTTATTTCTCTTTGCTCAGTGTCTTCCACAGGTAAAGGATCAGTGAACGCTACAGATTTGGGGTTCCTGGACAGCAGGTCACATCAGCAAGACTACAGTCCAAACAGCCAAGAAAGATGTCACAAAGTGAAAACAATGGCATTAGGCAAGTAAATATCTGGGATAGTTTGCATGGACGTACTTTGGCCGTTACCAAGTGGATATCCCGGTTTAAGTGGGCCATCTGTAAATACATTACTGTAGAAGTAAGGTTGTGGACAATATAGTGTTCTGACATCCACCCTAAATCATTTCCCATTTATATAGTGATCCATCACAGGTCTGACAGGTCACAGTATCTGTATGGAGGATCACTGGTACATAAGATATGTACAAAACCCTATTTTCAGCGAGTGGAGATAATATGCATGTTTAAATATATCTAGCAGAGAGGACTTTTACCCATATAGAAGATGTCCATGTCACCCCTCTCAAGGCACTTTATCTCCCTGTGAGTCAAGAACTTCGCTATCTTTCAATGGCGCCTTTAGTGGTCCACTTGCTAGCCCTTCAAATGAGATACTGAGCCACATTTACAAAGTGGTGCTATGCCAGAAGAGACAGTCCAGTGCTGGAAGACACCTTACCACCCTTTCTCATGAATGAGCTGTAAGGAATCTTCCAGTTTCTGATGGCATAGCACTGCTTAGTAAATATGGGCCACCTGGTCATGTTTCAGTAAGACATCTTCCATGAAGATGCAGGTTGTTCATCCTTGATTTTGAGCATAATTCTGTCTAGGACATTTCTAGGCACTGTAACAGTTCTATATGCAAATGAAAGCAAGCAATATGATGCTTTTAATAATAAATAAAGAGCTGCCTCATAATCCCCTAGTCCGTCTACATTGTGCATTCTTTAATGCAAATGAATGCAGCCAGAATTCAGTGTCTTCTGAGGACAGGAAATGCTGCAACATAAGAAGTTAAAGTACTGTAACGTTTAGGAACCTTCATATTTTCCACCTGTGGTATTCTCTTTGCTTATTCTTCTTCAGCTGTACACAGGTACTGCTTTCTTTTGTATTTTCATTTGTATGAACTAGACTTGTACCTTGTGTAATGAAGCGTTCCTGATGTGATCGCTGTTGCAGAATTAATGGAGCAGAAATAATCATAGTGGAAACTCACCATGTAAGTTTTATGTAATTGTTCAACAGTGGTTAGATGTAACTCTCTGTTTAAAACCAAAATAAAAAAAAGAGAGACGGCTTTGTACATTTCTCCGGTTAGAGCCCTGCCTAAAAATGAACATACTTATTACAGCCAAGGAAGCCTGCTCTATTTACAGAGAAGTGTACTGTACCAGAAATCAATATTGGAGCACTCCAACAACGCATTACTTTCAGGTCCGGGGACCCCCTACTTCCCCAGGTACAGGCCTCCGTATCGGGTGCAAGAATCTCCTGCAAGTTTAAATGTCCCGGTCACGTGGGCTGTGACGCGGGACATTCAAACTTGCAGGGGATACCTGCACCTGATACAGAGGCCTGTACCTCGGGAAGCAGGGGGTCCTAGGACCTGAAATTAATGTTGTTCAGTTCCGGGGACCGCCTGCTTCAAATTTGATGTACTAAAAAAAGTCTTTAATTCACACAAAATGATAAAAATATAATGAATGTGACAAAATGCAAAGCAGGGTCACATACAGTGTTTGTGTATGTGTACCTCTCTCTCGCTCTCTCTCGCTCTACTCTCACTCCTCTCTCTCTCTCTCTCTCTTTCTCTCTCTCTCCATCTATCTCTCTCTCTCTCGCTCTCTCTCTCTCTCTTCTCTCGTTCTCTCCACCATCTCTCTCTCTCTCTCGCCCCTCGCTCTCCTCTGCTCTCTCAATCTACCTACCCTCCTTTATTGGTTGCTTGTATATTTGTGTGTGTGGTGTCTGAAATGCATTTGTGAGAATTTGCCTCTTTGTTTTTTGAAGTGCATGCCGGCGCTGGTGAATTCTACGCATGCGCATATAAACGGCTAAGGCACATGTCAATTTTGTGTGATGATTCCGCCCGAATGTGTACAATGAATATCTATTGGGATGTATGCGCACGATTCAAGTCTGAAAGGCATGTGTAGTAGTTTAAGGGGAGTGCATGCGTGACGCGTGCACGCTCCCGAAATCCCTGCAACGTACTGGGTCGCAGAGGAGAGTGATCTGAGGTCTGATTTATGTAGGGGGAGCGCGTGCATGACGCGCAAACGCTCCCAAAGTCCCGGGCACTTTCGGTCTCGCAGTGTAGAGGAGAGTGAGAGCCGGAGGTGTGATGTGGTAGGGGGGAGCGCGTGCACGGTGCGCGCACGCTCTCGATCTCAGTTTCGTTCGGCCAACACAGAGCTGCAGAGAACTTGTGCCCCCCTTCTGCTGCCGCAGTCTGCACATGCGCAGTATGCAACTTCCATTTCATAGTAAGTCACAACTCCAATTCATTTTACCTTATGAGATTTTCCAAAGAGCCACCATCAGCTAAGAAGTTTCAGTTCAATAATACAAATAGCGAGATTGGCTGTAAGAGCTGTGCGGGGAGACACAGAGAGAGGGACAGCTTCTCACTGCGCAGATCTTCCAGACTGGTGCGGCCCGGTGGGACTAATGCACCGGGAGTCCCATTAAGAAGGAGGGACCCCAGCTGTGTTAATCCCTTCAGGGCAACCTGTGTACTGGGTTTTGGGCGTGGGGAAGCCGCAATCAGGCTCTGTTCAGCTGCAGTTTCCTTGCGTCCAAAACGAAATAACACTGCATCTGTACAGCTGCTTACCACTGTAGTTCTGTGAACATTTCCAAACACAATTATAGTGCAATGACGACACTATTTGTAATTGGTTATTACCAGTGCTTGACAAATCACCCAAAAAACTCTCTCTGTCACTCTCTCTCTCTCTCTCTCTCTCTCACTCTCACTCTCACTCTCACTCTCTCTCACCCACTCTCTCTCTCTCTCTCTGTCACCCTCTCTCTCTCTCTCTGTCACCCACTCTCTCTCTCTGTCACAACTCCAATTCATTCTCCTTAAAACCTGACCTGTTGGGTAGTCTTGAGGACTGGCGTTGAGCCCCCCTGACATACACCATGGCAGTCTGTGGGTTGGGGCTGTATTAAGCTAGATTAACCTTAGATGATGCTAAAAGTATAGAGATGCGCTCAGTGAGTAAAGACACTGACTGACACTGAGATTGCTGCAGGGGAGCCTGGTTCAATTCCCGGTGTCGACTCCTTGTGACCTTGGGCAAGTCACTTTATCTCCCTGTGCCTCAGGCACCAAAAACATAGATTGTAAGCTCTACGGGGCAGGGACCTGTGCCTGCAAAATGTCTCTGTAAAGCGCTGCGTACAATTAGCAGCGCTATACAAGAACATGCTAAAAAAAAAAAAAGATGCCTGATACTTAATACATTTATACAGTACATCCTGTTCATTTTAAGTAGGGAAGGCATGCCAAACAACCAACTTTAATATATTCATTTTTTCAATACATATTACTTATGGAATATAATTATTATTTGTAAAGGCTGTTATTAATGTACTTTTTCACACTATGAAAAATACCGGATTTTTAAAATAATTGTTCCTGCTTACATTGGCATTTATAATGAAGGCATTGTTATTAATAATGACCTATATTTGACTAATAAGCAGCAGAGAAGCCATTTAACATTAGATGCAACAAACAAAACCCATTTAATATTATAATCATTAAACTTAAGGAATGAGTAGCATCAATTGCATACTTACCTGTTATATAAAAAGGTGACTAATATTTACACGAACAATCTCACATAGGATCAGAGTGAACAAATGACAATGATTGTTTAATCTATATATGTAAAACTCAAAATCTGTTTTGTCTGTGGGTTTGTGTGCGCTTCCATTGGCTGACTGCGGGGCGGGCCTTGGCTGTCATTGGCGCTCAATGCCTGACTACGGGACAGGACTTGGCTCCCATTGGCTCTCGCGGTCTCTGAGTGCAAGGCAGGGTGACATCATTATATACACACAGAGAGAGGGGAGATACATATATTATATACACTCACAGAGAGAGTGGAGATACATATATTATATACACACAGAGAGGGGAGATACATATATCATACACACACACACAGAGAGCAGAGATACATATATATTATATACACACACAGAGAGAGGGGAGATACCCCGCTGTGAAGGGGGGGGAGGGGATGGGAACGGAGCTGTGAAAGGGGGGGGGGGGAATCGGAGATGTGAAGGGGGAAAGCAGCTGTTACCGGCGGGGGACTGCAGCTGTGAAGGGGGACGGGGGGACGGAGGTGTTAACGGGGGGTGGGCCGCAGCTGTGAACATAGGGGAGAACGGAGCTGTGAACGGGGGGGGACCGGAGCTGTGAAGGGAGGGGGGGCCGGATTGCAGTGAATGGGGAATAAAGAGAGAGAGGGGGCAGAGAGGGGAAGGGGAAGAGAGGTGTATGGAAAGAGAGAGAGGGGAGCGGAGAGAGACAGGGGGAGCGGGAAAATTACATCCCCGGCAACGCCGGGTATATCAACTAGTGGTTAAATATAGGCAACTAACAGGAATCAGCATTTTCATCTGTTTTTACATGTGGTTTCCCTGGCAGCCAGATGTGTTGGAGTGTTTTTATGATCTTTATATTTTTGTGATAAATTGAAATAGAACCTCAATCCCACTTGCAAAGTGTCACCCCCACACTTTCCTTTCTGTCCCTTGTGGGGTGCTCTGATCAGCCAAGGATGGTCAATAAGTGACCGACAAGACACACAATTACAGTGTTACAAATGAAGAGAAAAGCATATTCAAGAATAAGAAAGTTAAATTTTCACATTAAGGCAGCAATTCCTGTTGGACATTTTTTTATAATATTTTTTTTCACATTAGCTGAAACACAGAGTTTGTACAGCTGATCCACAGTTCGTCCCAAGCTCTGGAGACCCTCTGTTCAATTGTCCTGACCGGAATCTTGTTAATAATAATAATTGTTTGTTCTTGTATAGCGCTGCTAGTTTTACGTATGTTTTAGTTTAGTTTTATGTTTTTGGTGCCTTAGGCACAGGGAGAAAGTGACTTGCCCAAGGTCACAAAGAGTCGACACCAGGAATTTAATCAGGTTCCCCTGCTTCAAACTCTCTGCTACTCAGTGTCTTCACTCGCTGAGCCGCTCCTTCTCCTTCATACATGGAGAACACCAAGATCAGCCTCACTCTAGAAGCAGTGTTGGCCTTAGGCTTTGCGGGGCCCAAGGCGGCACGCAGGCAGCAGGACGACCACTTGTAAAAAGGTTAAGGGGACTTACCTTAACGAGCGGCCTTCCTCCAGCAGCGTCGCGGCATCATGATGTCACAGCGGCTTGTGATGTCACGTTGCCATGGCAGCGCATCGTCATATGACATTGCGGCGTCATTGGACACTACAGGAGGCGTCCCACTCCGGAAAAGACAAGACCCCTCTCACAAAAAAAAACACACCTCTTAGCCGATCCCGAGGCCCCGCGCTTTCTTCTCTCCCTCCTCCTGTCGGCGCAGGGATCCAACTTCCTCTTGACCGAAGGAGGGACCTGGAGAAGGGGGGCCCCACGCTCCCTCCTCCGGCTCCCCCCTCCAGTCCAGAGTGATCGCGAGGTCCCGAAGGTGCGGGGCACAAGGCGGCCACCTTGCCCTAAGGCCGGCCCAGCGGAGTGTGGGGGCCAATAGAAGGCCACAACATCACAGGCAGATGACGTCACAGCTTCCTATTGATGACTTTGCCTCCCATATTGCTTTTTTTGTTATTATTTTACCGACAAGAAAACTGCAAATATCTCAGGAACTAGAAAGGGGGAAAGTGGTTCCCTGGAGCTTGGAGTCCTGCATCTCAGCTCGGGAGAAACATGGTTCAGATATATAAGAATATCTATTACTATCTATCTCTCTATCAATCAATATTTGTGGACAAATGATCAAAGGGGCCTACAATACATTGCAGGTCTCTGACTGCAAAGGGGTTAATGTTGCTTATTCTTTTAAGCCACCACTTGTTTGTCTATTACATGGGACAAGTTATTTAAGAAGTAGAAATATTGTATGCATATACCGTATGGGGCCACATATTTAGCACCCTGCCTGAATGCTTTATGCCAGGTGTGTCAAACTAATTTCATGAGGGTCCCGATTTAGATTTAATTGCACTTCATTCGGGTCATACATAGCATACCTTTCTAAATACGCATATAAAACATAGTAGTGCGGCTGTATTATAGATGTCAGCATTAAACTCACTCTTTCCCCCCTCACTCCCCCATTCTACCTCACATCCCCGCCTTCACTATTCCTCTCCCCACCTCCCACACTTAATATGCCACCCTCACTTGCTTAAATATATATATATATATATATATACACACACACACACATACAATATCCAACCCGTCACACACTCAATACCCCCCCTCACACTTAATGTCTGTCCCCGCCCTCCCACTCTTAATACCCCTCTCATTCACACTCTGACCGGATGAGCAGGGCTCAGTCCGGAGCAGGGCCCAGGTGGGGCAGCATGAGGGAGGGCTTGTGCTGTCTTCCATGCTGCTACGACTGCAGCAGGATCCCACACAAAGGCTAACCGGGCACTCCTATTGGCCCGGCAAGCCTCGCGAGAGTTGCTGCTGCTGCTGCTGCTTTTGTACTGCATAAGTACTTGCTGTCAACTTTTCCTTTAGCTTACTTAAGCCAACAAAGAGAACTCTTTAATATAGTCTTTCAAAGGGATAAATACCCCAACATGTGGGTGTGTTGTAATAGGATGAGTAAGTTTGGGATTTATTTGACACAGATAATGTGAAAGTCATACAATTGTATCATATCAGTATGTGTCATTGTGAGCTATCATACTTGAGTGGGTATAGCAAACAAGCCCAGCAGCCAGACACACAAGTTGGGAGGGATGCCCCACAGCGGGACAGCAGGTGTCCCAGCTCTCCCTCCTGTCATCAACTGCATATTATCCAGCTTTTCACTAAATTAAATAGTAGGGCCTGGCTGCCTAAATAACAAACTTGCAATACAGGAAAACAGCAGCTCATTTGACAGAAACAGAGAGCAAATAACCATTAATAACATTCAGTGCTTTACTTTTCAAGCCTTTTGAAATAATGTAATACTCAAGTAAGCCTATAGGTTTACAAAGAAAGCTCAAACTGAAGCTAGTTTAAAGAGGGTTGTCACATTTAATAATATATGCTACCAATAAGGGGTGGGGGGGTCTGAGGGCAGAAGTTCCCCTTAACTAGGGTGACCAGCTGTCCCGGTTTAGCTGGGACAGTCCCGTTTTTTTAATGGCTGCCCTGGCTGCCCCACATTCTTTAAAATGTCCTTTTTTTGTGTGACTGTTCCGGTTTTGGCCACCAGAGCAGGGGGGGCAGCAGAGAGCAAAGAATGCAGGCAGAGAGGAGAGTGGAGGCCGGTCTGACTGCAGCTGCAGAGGGTGGGGGCGGGGTTAGTGTCAGCGGAGCCTCAGCAGTGAGAGCCGGAAGTGAGGTGCCTGCTGCCAGTCAAGATGGTTTCCCCCCCCCCATGCTCCAGAGTGAAAGGTAGGACACAACGTGTGTGTGTGTGTGTCCCTACAGACAGGACTATTGGCCCTGTGCAGAAATCCCTGCACACAGGATTATTGGGTTTGTGCAGAAATCGCTGGAGACGGGACTATTGGCCCTGTGCAGAATTCCCTACAGACAGGACTATTGGGATTGTGCAGAAATCACTGGAGACAGGACTATTGGCCCTGTGCAGAAAACCCTGCAGACAGGATTATTGGGTCCGTGCAGAAATCCCTGCAGACATAAGGTGACCAGATAGCCCCCCCCCCTGCTCCTCCTCAGAGCGTGTGTGTGTTGGTTAGTCTTTGTGTGTGCAGGTCAGTGGCTGTGAGTCTGTGCATCAGTGGCTGAGTCTGTGCATCAGTGGCTTTGTGTCTGTGCTGGTCTGTCTGTGTGAGTGTCTGTGTCTGTGCAGGTCAGTGGCTGTGAGTCTGTGCAGGTCACAGAGATAATGGGGGGGGGGGTAGACAGAATGGTGGAGAGTGGGGAGGGGGAGAGGGGGTGAGGGAGAGAATGGGGGGAGGGAAGGGAGGATGGAGAGAATGGGGGGAGGGAGGGAAGGGAGAGAATGCGGGGAGGGAGGGAAGGGAGAGAATGGGGGGATGGGAAGAGAATGGGGGGAGGGAAGGGAGAGATTGGGTGGGAAGGGGTAGGAAAAGGAGAGAATGGGGGGTGGGAAGGGAGAGAGAATGGGGGACGGAAGGGAGAGAGAGAATGGGGGGGGGGGAAGGAATGGAGAGAGACTGGGGGGGGAGAGATAATGGGGGAGGGGAGGGATAGAGAGAATGGGAGGAAGGTAGAGAGGGAATGGGGGAGAAGGTAGAGAGAGAATGGGAAGAGGTAGAATGAATAATACAGCATCAATGGTGACACTATTAGATAAATATCATTATATAATATTCATTTTTTAGTCATGTCATTAGTTGTATTAATATTTTTTTTTATGTGTCCCGGTTTTTCATTTTCAAAATCTGGTCCTACCCTTAACTTGCCTCAAATGCCCCCTCCAACTTCTGTAGTGTGTGCCCCACCACTGCAGAGAAAAGCTGGTGTTTCCTGCTTCCTCTGTGCCTGTTCTCAGTGCTGTGAAGTTTCAGTTCAAGGATTGTAGGGGATATTGAACAGTAGATTTTAGGACTGCAAGCATCAGGCTTGGCTGTGGGGAAGGTGCTATTTTTTGCAAAACTGCAGACTCTGTTTACTGTAGGTCAGGAAACCTCTCTGGTTGTGCGTCTGTGTGTGAAAATGTGGTTATCTGTGCATATGTGCATGTGTATGCAAGTGTGCCTTTGTTTCAATATGTGTGCGGTCTACTGCAGACAGAGAAGGAATGAGACTTTGGGAATAGACTGGCTTGGGTTACATATGTTTTAGGCCTAAAAGAGGGCCCAATCCCGTTGCTTAGGTGTCATATTTGACTCTTCGCTTTTGTTATTCTCTCAATGCCATTGCTAAATCGTGCTGCTCATTTCTCAGCAACAGTGCTAAAATATTACCTTTTTCCTGTTTCTCTACCACTAACATGTTAATGCATGCCCTCACTCTCTCCCAACGTGACTACTGCAACCTTTTCCTCACTGGCCTCCCGCCACTAATCACTAAGGCTGCGGTTTCAGTAACTGCCACAGCGCACGGCGCGGGGTGCGCTGTGCGTGTAAGCACCGCCCCTCAATGGGGCTGGGCCCAGTAGTCACCTTCCCGCTGAAGGTGCAGCTGCACCCAACTGCAAGGTTTTTTACAACTCAATGAAATTCAGTTTAGACCTTGCGACGGAAACGTGGCCCCACCCCCGCCGGCGGTTCACCCAATGAGGGCGAACCAGCCGCGTGACGTGATGGCCACGCCCCCGCAAATCCCAGTCCACGCCCCCTCCCGTCACAAGCTCCCTCTCTCCTAAAAAGAACGCAGATCGCGGTTAGCGCTGTGCACGCATCCGCCCCCTCCCTCCCTCCCCCCCCCTCCCCCCCCCCCCCCAGTGATGACTGGGACCGCAGCCTTACTACAGTATGCTCTCTGCACACTTTAACCAATTCACTCAAATGTACTGCTGTTTCTGTTAGTCTCCCCACATCCTGATTAGATTGTAAGGTCTTTGAGGCAGGGGCTGCTTTCTTCCAATGTTACATTTATGTCTTGATGCACTTTTCCCATCTCTATATAATATTCCCTGTATTGTACAGTAAAGCTGTACAAATTGTAAAGCACTGCGTACCTGGTGGATGCTGTAAAAATATACATACATTTATCGACGTCTCCCACCTGCAAAACCAATAACAAGGAAGGCACCAGACTTATCACAGACAAAAAGCCCTCATTGGTTTCAGTGGCGTTTCTTTTCTTTGCTAACATGGGTGCTGTTTTCTGCACCATATTTTGTGTCAGTTTTGCAACTGAGAGACGTTAATAAATAAAGCCCAAACAGCACAGGCCACTAGCTGCTTTTAAAATTGTTGCCATTCATTTTATGGAAGTAATACAAATGAGGCACTTGAGATTAAATGCTTCTTTTACCGTTTTAAAATAACTGTAAGAAATGAAAATGTTGCTTTTCCATGTTCTTTGAGGGACTGCAATTTAAATTTAGCTTGATACAAATCCTCCATAGCCTTCCACCCTGCTAGAAGGGCCATGAGCACCTTTATCTGCAATTGCATGAGGAGTTTCCATGCTTTCTGTCTCCATAGATGACCCAGAAGATTCAGAGCTTGTCTCTGTGGCCGAGGAGATCCCCTTGGGGCAGGACTCTGTCTCTCTGGCAGTGGGAGAAGGATTTATCACTGGTAATATATGGGGGTATAAGTCCACACCATCATGATTTTAGCCAAATTCTAATGACAAAATTAAACTGCTACCGTTACCAGGTGTTGAAACAAAATGTGCTTAAATTCTCCTTGCCGCCCATCTTAGGTTTGTGATACCATTTATGCCCCTTGAATGCTGAAGTATATAGAGATTGATTTATAATCCTGCTGGATGCTACTTCTTCTGAAATAGCTCAAAACGGTCTATTATCCCTTTTTGTCTTCACCAGTTTTGCTCCACAGACATGGGAAGTAGGAGAGTTTGTGCTGTTACTAATGACGTGGAAGCCTGTGATTCCCGCTAGTATCATACATGACATCACCAATTAAAGGTGGCTTCTGGCAGAGTAGTGTGTAGAAAATCCATGTAACTCAATCATTTTAGTTTAGACGTTTTGTACAGCCTTACTTATGTTGTGTATCTGCATTCACCCTAAAAAGGGTGCGTAGCTTTTTTAAACTGCTGATTGCGTTTCACTAGTGAACTTCACAGGCACTTCTGTAACAAAGCAAACAGAAACGAGCCACTTGTTTATTAGATAAGACACAGGTCGTGTAAAGCAAAATATTATAAACTAAGGTTTTCAGTTTAAAAAAAAAAAAACTTTACAAACGGTCAACGACACAATACTTGGGTCATAAGGGAAGTGACTACAGCACGGGAAAGTTACAACTGGTGATGAATTATAACTGTGTTAATGTTGGTGTAGAAGTTTAATAATATAATACACAAAGCTTGGTGCATGTCTGTCTCATTATTCTGACCCCCATGATATTAGCTGAGTCCAGTTATTATCGATTATTATTCATATTCTGAGATCTGAAGAGAAGTCAATGGAAATTAAAGGTGCCATTTCTTTAAAGAGCTTTGTCAGCTCTGTTGTGCAAAAATACATTTGAATGTTTCGTGAACATCATTTTTTACCATCCATGATTCATTTTTATATATACTGTATAATATATATATTCCCTTGCTGCAGTGGAAGTGCTGGGGGATAATGGTGAAAGGTGGGGTTGCAGACCTGTGACATGCAAATGAGCATACAGTAATATTTCCATTTGCTATATGCTTTGCAGTAGAGGGTTTTTTGTCACTTTTTTTACCCACCATAACTTAACTAATGTGTGGTGGAAACCTATCCACGCTTCAAACTGCAAAGCCAGTATAACCAGCCTCACACTGATGAGACCCCAAAGGTCGAAACAGCTTTGTGTGACCATGCAGCAAGCTTAAGCCTATAGGGAACCATTTTAAAAATGGTTATTGAGGCAAAAAGTGACACTGTGTGCTCATTTGCATGTCATTTCCCAGAATCCCTTGCTGCAGTGGAAGTGCTGTATGCTGGGTGATAATGGGGAAAGGCGGGGTTGCAGACCTGCCTAAGACATGCAGATGAGCATACAGCTATATTTGCATATATATATATATATATATATACTGTATATATAATTCAATTAGTCTTACAAATGAATCATGGATGGATATATATATATATATACAGTGTTCGACAAATCACCCAAAAATCTACTCGCCCAACCAAAAAATCTACTCGCCACCTAGTCCCGCCCCCAACTCCGCCCCTAGTCCCGCCCCCAACTCCGCCCATAGTCCCGCCCCCAACCCCGCTTTAAAATAAAATATATAAATAAAATACATTTAATAAATTCCTAGTCAGAACAACACAGGGAGAGGGGAGGGTGACACAGGGAGAGGGGAGGGTGACACAGGGAGAGGGGAGGGTGACACAGGGGTGTTTATGTATAATACAGTGTTTTGTGTGTGTTGGGTGTGTGTATGTCTGTATATTTATAAATATATGTGTGTGTGCATGCTCTGCGGGGGAGTGTGTGTGTGCATGCTCTGGGGGAGTGTGTGTGTGTGTGTGTGTGTGCATGCTATGCGGGGGAGTGTGTGTGTTCATGGTCTGCGGGGGAGTGTGTGTGTGCATGCTCTGCGGGGGAGTGTGTGTGTGCATGCTCTGCAGGGGAGTGTGTGTGTGCATGCTCTGTGCATGCTCTGTGGGGGAGTGTGTACATGCTCTGCTGTGGAGCGTGTGTGTGTGCGTGCGTATGCTCTGTGGGGGAGTTTGTGTATGTACACATGCTCTGCAGGGGAGTGTGTGTGTGTGTGTGTGTGTGTACATGCTCTGCGGGGGAGTGTGTGTACATGCTCTGCAGGGGAGTGTGTGTGTGTACATGCTCTGCGGGGGAGTGTGTGTGTGTGTACATGCTCTGCAGGGGAGTGTGTGTGTGTACATGCTCTGCGGGGGAGTGTGTGTGCACATGCACATGCTCTGCAGGGGAGTGTGTGTGTGTACATGCTCTGCGGGGGAGTGTGTGTGTGTACATGCTCTGCAGGGGAGTGTGTGTGTGTACATGCTCTGCAGGGGAGTGTGTGTGTGTACATGCTCTGCGGGGGAGTGTGTGTGCACATGCTCTGCGGGGGAGTGTGTGTGCACATGCTCTGCAGGGGAGTGTGTGTGTGTACATGCTCTGCGGGGGAGTGTGTGTGCACATGCACATGCTCTGCAGGGGAGTGTGTGTGTGTACATGCTCTGCGGGGGAGTGTGTGTGCACATGCACATGCTCTGCAGGGGAGTGTGTGTGTGTACATGCTCTGCGGGGGAGTGTGTGTGCACATGCACATGCTCTGCAGGGGAGTGTGTGTGTGTACATGCTCTGCGGGGGAGTGTGTGTACACATGCTCTGCGGGGGAGTGTGTGTGTGTGTGTGTGTACATGCCCTTCAGGGGAGCATGTGTGTGCACATATTCTGTGTGATAATAATAACAAGCACAGTTTTATTCCGTGTGGCAGGTTGGACAAGATGATGCCGCCGTCTCTAATCATGGGGACCCTGTTACTGCTCCTTGTCACCCAACAATCCCAGGCCAGCAAAAGTAAGTGCTGCCAAAAATCACTGTGTGTGTGTATATATATGTATGTGTGTTTGTGTGTGTGTGTATATATATATATATATGTATGTGTGTTTGTGTGTGTGTGTATATATATATATATGTATGTGTGTTTGTGTGTGTGTGTGTGTATATATGTTTGTGTGTGTGTGTGTATATATATGTCTGTGTGTTTGTGTGTGAGTGTGTGTATGTATATATAAATTGTGTGTGTGTATCTATATGTATGTGTGTTTGTGTGTATGTGAATGTATATATAAATTGTGTGTGTGTATCTATATGTATGTATATATACGATACTGTTTTTACGCATAATCAGGGACAGCACTCGGGTAAGTCAGGTGAAAGAGTTTTGTATTGAAACAAAATGACACTGGAAACCGACGTTTTGTTCCCATAAACGGGACCTTTCTCAAGGTGGTGCTATATAAATAAATTGTGTGTGTGTGTGTATGACCGGTCTCTAGTCTCAAACTCTGAATGTAAGCTGATGGAGAGAGGTCCAGAAGCCATCACTGCGGAAGCAGAGTTACTGTCCTCCCAAGACAAGGCCAGACTGGAAGTTGACCCTCTAAGACTGGAAGTTGACCCTCTAAGACAGGTTTCCACAGGCTCTGGTTTAAAAACCATTCCAGGCAAGAAGCGTAAAGGAAAGGATGAAGAAAAGTCTGGAGGGAAGGTTGAAAGCCTCGTCAACTGGCAGACAAGGAAAAAGAAGAGAGAGGGAAGTGGGACGTCTCCGGCGAAGTGGCGGTGCACGGGTCACTCCACAGGACAATGTTGCGCTGGGGAGGGGGATATGTGATGGTCACTGTCTCTATCTGCTGGAATGTGGTGCAACTACTGTGCTTTCCAGCATACAGGGAGTTAAGCTCCCCTGGAGCAGCCAGCAGAAGCTGCAACTGATTGAACAGGAAGCACTCCTGATTGAACAGGAAGCACTCCTGATTGAACAGGAAGCACTCCTGATTGAACAGGAGGTGTAAAAGACAGGAAGTGGCCTGTACACAGAGAGAGACTGTTTTCCCCCAAAGAGGGGGGAGAGAGAGCTTTGTCCCCAGCCAGGAGGAAGCTGACTGGCACAGTCCCTTAGGCTTGCTGGACAGTGGTCGCAAAGCATGCTGGGACTGTCTGGGTTATGTTATGGGATATGTGTATATATATATACAGTATGTCTGTGTGTATGTGTATATATACAGTGTGTGTGTGTGTGTGTGTGTGTGTGTGTGTGTGTGTGTGTATATATATATACAGTATGTGTGTGTGTATGTATATATGTATATATACAGTATGTGTGTGTGTGTCTGTATATATAAATATATGTGTGTGTATGTATATATACAGTGTGTGTGTGTGTGTCTGTATATATAAATATGTGTGTATGTATATATACAGTGTGTGTGTGTGTGTGTGTGTGTGTATGTCTGTATATATAAATATATGTGTATGTACAGTGTTCGACAAATCACCCAAAAATCTACTCGCCCAACCAAAAAATCTACTCGCCACCTAGTCCCGCCCCCAACTCCGCCCCTAGTCCCGCCCCCAACTCCGCCCATAGTCCCGCCCCCAACCCCGCTTTAAAATAAAATATATAAATAAAATACATTTAATAAATTCCTAGTCAGAACAACACAGGGAGAGGGGAGGGTGACACAGGGAGAGGGGAGGGTGACACAGGGAGAGGGGAGGGCGACACAGGGAGAGGGGAGGGCGACACAGGGAGAGGGTGGGTGACACAGGGAGAGGGTGGGTGACACAGGGAGAGGGTGACAGAGGGAGATGGTGGGTGACACAGGGAGAGGGAGGGTGACACAGGGAGAGAGGGTGACAGGGAGAGGGTGGGTGACACAGGGAGAGGGAGGGTGACACAGGGAGAGGGTGACACAGGGAGAGGGAGGGTGACACAGGGAGAGGGAGGGTGACACAGGGAGAGGGAGGGTGACACAGGGAGAGGGAGGGTGACACAGGGAGAGGGAGGGTGACACAGGGAGAGGGAGGGTGACACAGGGAGAGGGAGAGAGGGTGACACACTCACACTCACTCAGACAAACTCACAATCACACAATCACAGTCTGTCACTCACACACACAAACACTCACCCGTAAGGCAGGGGGTCGCACATGGCAGCGGGGGCCTCCGCACGGCAAGAGGGCCTCTGCAAGGGGCCGCGCCCCCTCCAGAGTGGGACGCCGACGCCGCAGTATTCCCTGATAGATGTAGAAGGGCCGGTAGGGGATTTCCCCTGCTTAGAGCAGGGAGAGGCTCCGGTAGGGTATTTCCCCTGCTTAGAGCAGGGAGAGGCTCAGGTTAGGGGATTTCCCCTGCTTAGAGCAGGGAGAGGCTCCGGTTAGGGGATTTCCCCTGCTTAGAGCAGGGAGAGGCTCCGGTGAGGGGATTTCCCCTGCTTAGAGCAGGGAGAGGCTCCGGTGAGGGGATTTCCCCTGCTTAGAGCAGGGAGAGGCTCCGGTGAGGGGATTTCCCCTGCTTAGAGCAGGGAGAGGCACCGGTGAGGGGATTTCCCCTGCTTAGAGCAGGGAGAGGCTCCGGAAATGTATATAATTGTCGAACACTGTATATATATATATATATATATATATATATATATATATATATATATAGTGAAAGAACAATCAGTGCTACAGTGCTCACTAATGAATACAAATGTGTCTAATCAATAATATCTAATGTGTGCCTATAGGCTTGTATAATAATAATAATAATAATAATAATAATAATAATCACTTGTAATAGTGAATGAGTGCAAATCAAAATTATATACAGTATATACCGTCCCTGCACTTGTTTGCTTTTACATTAAAAAAGTGTTACATCAACCTCTTTCCCGTCTTCCACTGCTGATAACTAATTGCTGCAGATTTTGTTAACAAACTGAAACATAAATATTGTTACCATATTGCACATAGAGCAAGAAGCTTAAAGCAGTTGTTAGGTGACTGTGACAATGGCAGTTAAGAGGGTTACGTGAAATATAACATTTGGAAAGCACTTTTACTACAGTATGCTCCGTAGCAGATGTTCAGAACTTGATCAGATCAAGTGGCCCAAACACTGGGTTCAGAGGTAGAAGAATTTCCTTTTAGAACCAGTACCAGTGCACTATGATCTTTGGTGAGTTACTCTATAGTCAATGATATATTGTAAGCTCTGTGGGGCAGTGGAATCATCATAGCGATGGTACTAAGCAGAAATGTACACTGTTATTGCTGCATAACATTGTATTATTAATAATAAGCCAGGATTTTTCTTCTATGTGTATTAATATTCTCCTCGTATATTTTGTTCGTTAGAGTGAGCACAATTACCAAGTAAATATTGCACATTTCCTCTTCTGCTTCTGCCCTTCCTGTTTTTACAGAAATCTCCCTGTCCTTCTCCATCCTGCGACGCTCCACCCTGGGCCTTAACGTTGCTCTGCAGGAGGTGGCAAGGAAGACTCTCTGGTCCCTGGAAAATGACAACAAGGAGGTTTCACTGTTTTTTAAGGTAGGGACTTATCCAGTTCTTTGTTTATTATGTATGTTGCATACTCTATTAATACTCGAGTGTCAGCTCCTTGTGACCATGCACAAGTCACTTTATCCCCCTGTGCCTCAGGCACCAAAAACATAGATTGTAAGCTCATCTGGGCAGGGACTGTGTAAAAAAAATTATATGTGCAGCTTACTGCGCAATACACTGTAATTATGCAGCGCTTTGAGTCCCATTGGGAGAAAAGCAGTTATTATTATTATTATTTAAAGTACATTTTCTTATTTGTTTCCTCTGTATGTTCTCCTTTTCCATTGGTCCACTGAGCCCAAATATTATCTGCTACTTCTAATTACTGTATCTGTTTGAATAATGATGGCATTATAATTACTTTCAAGGAAAGAAATAAACAATAATTAACTTGTAACTACGATAATTTACACATAGACTTGTTACTAAAGACGTTTATATAAAGATTGAAAATGTTAAACGTATAACTAATAATTAGAAAATTCTAGTCCAATTAATATTGTCATTAAGGGGAGAAATGTGTGGGATCCCAGCACTCCATGAATACAGTAAACGATGGATTATAAGAAAATCAAGTAGTGTATATTTTATAAATATCACGGAGTTATCAAGATTTGTACTTTGAAATGGTGCAAAAAATCTGCTACACCTGCAACTTAGGTCTACCACAAAATGTTAAATATATCATGGGGCAGCTCATGCCTGTAATGGGAAGGCACTGTGTGGAATAAGGTACAAGTGTACCACTCCAATTAAATAACACTAGAGTCGTATAATAAATTCATGCTGACTACAGTATTACTACCCTATTTCCTTGATTCTAAGACGCCATCGATTCTAAGACGCACCCTTGATTTAATAAAAAAAAAATTTGGGGAAAAACCCCCCACTATATTAAATGTGCAGAATTTTTTTTTAAACTAGCAGACAGTTGCATACATTTATCTACACTAGAGAGAGGCAGACACAGAATGGGAAGAGAGAGACAGTATCGGATGAGCGGAGAGAGAACGGATGGATGTGGGAGGGGGGGGAGGAGAGAATGGGGGGGAGGGAGGGGGAGGGGAGAATGGGGGGTAGGGGGGGAAGGAGAGAATGGGAGGAAGGAGAGAATGGGGGGAGGGGGAGAGGGAGAGAATTGGGGGAGGGGGGAGGGAGAGAATGGAGGGATGGGGGGGAGAGAATGAAGGGATGGGGAAGGGAGAAAATGGAGGGTCACACACACAGAGACACACACGCACACAGAGACACACACACACTTCTACCGCCCTGCCGGACAGCTGATAGTTGCGCACGGGGGCGAGGAGGAATGGGAGATACAGCCGGCGGCACTTCTGAAGCTACACCGTCCAGCTGACGGTCTCCCGGGGAGAGTAGCGAGGTGGGGGATGGGAGAGGCAGCCGGCATTTCTACCGCCGCACCGCCCAGCTGATAGTTGCGCCCGGGGAGAGAGAGGAAGGGGGGGGGGGGGGGGGGGTGGGAGAGGCAGCCGGCACTTCTACCGCCTCACCGCCCAGCTGTTAGTCGCGCAGGGGGGAGCGGCAATGGGAGAGGCAGCCCAGTCGCACCGTCGGGCAGCTGACAGTCACGCTGGGCGGGCATTGGGAGATGCAACTAGCACTTCAACCAGCTGCCAATGAGACCAGCTTTTGGTAAGCGCCCCCTAGAAGGGTTTTTTTTTTTTAAACATCGATTCTAAGGCCGTGCTTATAGTGCCGGCGACGCTGACGTCACGCTGCGGTCGCTGGGAAAATCAAATTGAAGTGACTTCCAGCGATCGCGACCAAGCCGTCATGCCGTCGTGTCGCGCCTAGTATAAGCGCACGCGACGACGTCAATACATTTGTTTTGACGCGATGTTGCGTCGCTGTCGCCGGCACTATAAGCGCGGCCTAAGACGCATCCCAATTTCCCACGTGTAAATGGGAAAAAATGTGCGTCTTAGAATCGAGGAAATATGGTAATAATTTTGTTATCCATTAGGTTTTCCCGGATATTTTCCCGTACTAAACCTTCAAGCACAGATGCAGCCAAAAGTATTAGATCACTTGCCTTGGAAAATCTGGGGCAATTTCACAGTAAATGCCTCAACATTTCTGTGAGATTCCTAATGGCCCTTTGGATTAACACAGCGGGGGATCCCTGCAGTCCCATTCAAACTGATTCAAACTGAATGGGACTGCAGGGACCCCTGCTGTGTTAATCCGATGGGCCATTAGGAATCTCACAGATATGTTGAGACATTTACTGTGAGATGCCTTAGTTTTTACCCAGGCAAGTGATCGGATACTTGTGGCTGAATCTGTAGCTTTCCCACTACATGTTGGTCTTACAGGTCTGTAATTCTCAGGTTGTGATCGAGCTCCCTTTTTAAATATAGGCACCACGTCTACTTTACGCCTGTAACTAAACCTACATCATTAGTGCCGGCACCCATGGCCGGTACAAAGGTATTAGGCACCCTAGGTGAACCGTCAGCTCTGCACCTCCCTCTCATCCCTGATCCCTCTCATTCTCTCACCCCCCTTTCTCATTCTCTCTCTCTCACCTCTCACCCCCCCCTTCCTCATTCACTGTCCCCCTCCCTCCCTCTTTTTCTCTCTCTATCACCCCCCACAAGACAGCCACAGAAGAAACACACACATAGACAACAGGACAGAGCACACACCCACACACAGCCTCATCTATCTCCAGTCCATGCTGCTTTCTCCTGTACTGGGAGGCTCCTGAGACCTCCTTCTGATTGGCTGTTGCTGGGTAAATGCAGCCAATCAGGATGGAGGACACTTCCCAGCCCCGTAGCCACTGCTCTGCTCTCTCCCTGCCCTCTCTGGGAGATCGGTGAAATCCCTGCCCGGTTAGGAAACACTGCACTAAGCAAACTAAGTGGCTGCCGCCCCAAAAATTTTGCCACCCTAGGCAGCCGCCTAGTTGGCTTAATGATGAAACCAGCCACGCCAGACGCATAACAGGGGCCCCAAAACATAGTAGCTCTTTTGGCTAATTTTCTAGAGGAGATCATGTACACCGCTCGTGTGGACCATCTTCTTCTGTTTGTGTCACCACAGGTTGCCGGGGGAGTCACGACCTTCTGCCTCTAAGGGTTAAGCTCTCCATGAATTCCTGGTTCTCCTGCCCCTCATGCCCTGTAATGACCATTACAGAGCTGCTTCTGTGGCAGGAAACTCTGGTTTCAAATATTCGTGTGGGCTAAAAAGGGCTCCAGCGGTGGGGAATACGCCAGAGAGACACGGAGGGCCTGGCAAGAGGCCATGGGATTGTTCCATGGGAGCTTTGTGCTTTCATTAGAAGGCTCTTTGAAGGAGGCTGCGGGGGTTATAATGTGTATGGTCTTTAGTACACAACACGCACTTCATCACATACGTTTTAACTAATTCAGTACTGCTGAACACTTATTTTAGGCCATTTTTATAACTGGGACTTTAAACATAGAAGACTAAGACCGCGGCCATAGTAAAAGTTACTGCGCGAGCAACGTTGCTTGCGCCGAAAACAAAACCCAGGAAAGCAATGTGCACGAGAGTGCCGAGGCGGACGATGCATGGCAAGACAAAATTATTTGATTTTGCTGCGCGACGGCCGAGTCACATGCGCGGTTCATGTTTAGCCAATGAGGGCTAATGCCCTCGCCATGCCCCCTCCCCCCCGTCACACAACCCTGCAGGCCACGGATCGCAGGAGACGTCATGCGCTCTGTCGCACGCGCGCACCTCTACTATGTCCGAGACCTTAGTCTAAGCTCAGCCATCAAGGCCATCCAAAAGGCAGCTCTTCATGTCTATAATTAACAAATGTATGAACAAATTTCCTAGCTGTAATTAACTTACTAACATGTTTATTGCCATGACATTCTCAACTTGAGAACTTCGCTTGGACCAACCTAATACAAAGGATTTATAAAGAAGATACCCGAGTAACTGTAATACCAGTATTTTTATGTCATGTGCTGGTATACACATTCACTTCTATAAAGTAATTGTCTTAATTATGGGACATTAAAAAAATAGAAAATATCAGTTCATAGATCATGATAGGTTTCAGACTCATGAATCCAAAGTCCAGGCCATCCAGAGTTACAAACTACAGGGCAGGATTCACTTTGTATACATATTATATACTAATTAAAATGTGCAATGTGATTGATTGAGGAATTACAAGAAGTGGGGGGGAGAGGGGGAATTGTGATAACATTTTCACTACATGATGTAAAGAGCACTTGATTAGTAAATACCACCAGATGTAGCCGATTAATTACCAAAGATCGTCATACTGCTGCTTTTATACTTCTCAATGAATCCCAGATCTTTAGGACACATTTTTCCATTTCTCTGTTCTTACTCTGACCCACAGCAGGTACAAATCTAGGGAGGCCAGGGAAAATGAAAGAGGAACCAAGCTAAATGTAATAAAGCCAATAGACTTATTTCCATGTTCTGAATCCTTGTTTGAAGTTTACCCACTCTATGACATGTGATGATTGGGTAAATGAAGTAAGCTTAGGGACTTGTGGAAGATATGCACTTAGATTGTAAGCTCTTTGGGGCAGAGACTCCTTTTCCTGTGGTTTTATGTCTGAAGCGCTTATTTCGATTGTGTTATAATATGATGTGTGTATTGTAAAGCGCTATATAAATAAAGATCTACATGCATACTGTACATTCATGGGTGCCACGTATTTGTTGAGTCTTGCACAGTGGAAGGTTTTGTCTCTTTTTTTACCCTTCATAACTATGTTTCTGGATTCTCTTACCCAAAAGACTTCATATCCCAAAAATGTAATGAGTGTGAGTTTAACAGCTAGAACTAGACCAACTAAACATCTGAAGAAGAGACGAGGTTTTAAAAGTATGTGTACAACACCACTTTAGGAAAACTATCATGTTGATGGTTTAAAACCTCCCAACAAAGCCACTTGGTTTGGTACAGTAGTCAGGGCTTACGTTTCCATGGTAGGGGCAAGTAAGGCAATGCCATTTTTTAGGACTCTGTCATTCATCCATATCAATCTAGTTATATACCCATGAACTAACATAATAAATACAGGCATACCCCGCATTAACGTACGCAATGGGACCGGAGCATGTATGTAAAGTGAAAATGTACTTAAAGTGAAGCAGTACCTTTTTTCCACTTATTGATGCATGTACTGTACTGCAATCGTCATATACGTGCATAACTGATGTAAATAACACATTTGTAACATGCTCTATAGTCTCCTCGCTTGCGCACAGCTTCGGTACAGGTTGGGAGCCGGTATTGCTGTTCAGGACGTGCTGACAGGTGCATGCGTGAGCTGCCGTTTGCCTATTGGGCGACATGTACTTACTCGCGAGTGTACTTAAAGTGAGTGTCCTTAAAGCGGGGTATGCCTGTAAAGAATAAATGTGACATGTGACAACACCTACTCATTATATGCACTTGACTCCATTCTAGGAGCTGTCCGCCAGGTTAGTCTCCATCCAGGCACAGAGCGATCTTTTCGTTATCACCTTCAAGACTGTAGAGGAGATCTGGAAGTTTACAACATATCTATCGTTAGGTAATGATGACCTCTGAGAGTCTGTGTCATAAGGATTACTAAGTACTGTACTGAATAAATCATTATCTATTTGTCCAGAACATCACTAACATTGGGTGGTAATGTCAGTCTACGTTCACAAACCACTGGTTTGTAACCACCCTGTTTATAACACTGAGGCCCATATTCACTAAAGGGTGCAACACACTAGCACACCCTAAATCCTATTGAAATGAATGGGAATTAAGGCGTGCTAAAACTCAGCGCTCTCTAATTAACGTGGCTCTGTGTGACAACAGTAGTTCATGAGCTATACACTATAAGAATATTACAATATCCTGCCTGGTAACACTGAGCTACTGCATCAATAGTGCGGTACTGTAGCTAATAAGATCTATTCAGCACTAAAAAATATAACTAGATAAACTTTGATAACATTTATACGGCCATTGCCTTAGCTTTTTGGTGCACCATTGCTAATACGGGAGCATCGTGGAACGAGTGCCCAAATTTTCAGAATAAGCAAAATGAAGGATTACCATGGGTACTTTAACTTTCATCCAAAATAATCCGTTTTACATCATGTACAGTAATACTAGGGCCTGTGGCAATGCGTTTGGGTCCCGGCTAGACACATGGCCGCAGGCCCTAATATTCCCTGATGTAACACAATAAAAACAGATTACTTTGGATGAAACTTTGAGTGCCTGTTGGTAATCTTCCAAATTACTCCCGTACTATCAGCAAGACATCTTCAGTGGGACATGTCAGGAGTTTGCTCCAGTGCAGAAATGGTTTACATTTTGGTTTCCCATTGGGAGTTATGGAATATTTCAAATGCTATATCTCAGATGTATATCTCCTGTTTGAAAACTGGGTTCCTCCTGTCTCCTCAGCAAAACAAAAAAAATCAGATTTACTTTAGGACACATCTTTGCATTGTCCCTGCCATACATATTATGGTACGGTCATTTTGATATTCATGTGTATGGATTCCCTTAGGCTTTGTGGCTTACAGCCTTGAGCATCTGCTCTTTGACGAGAGACATTGGCTGAATTCAGCTTTGGTGGAAGATACAGAAATCCAAGTCTCCGTGAATCAAGATGAGCTGGCAACACTTTATCTGGGTCTACTCTTGCAAGAAGGTAATGACGACATGTACATTAAGAGCTTTACAGGTCCCCTCCAATAAATACATCTAAAATAAAACTATTGAAAGCAGTATGTTTTCATTCCACCTGCTGCATGCTTTGTTGTTGCAATTCTGCTGTTTAAAGCTGCAGTTCAGTCAATATCCTGCATGTGTGTTTTTTTTTTTAATAAATCAGTTCTGTAGTCAGAAAAAATACTTTTAGCATTTTCTGTTTTTAAAAACAACAACTTTGAAAGACCAATTTTCTTGTATTCTATTTTAACAAGCATGCTTGTTCCTATAGCAACGATTTACATTCCCCATATCTAGTAAACAGGAATAAATGGAGAACAAAGCGCACAAGCAAAAACGGAGCAGGAAGGACCCAGAATCAAAAATAAAATAAAAGGGCACTTTAATGTGACAAAAGACCCATCCAACGCGTTTCGAACATCACAGCGTTCTTTTTCAAGGATAAAACACAGTGTAATAACATCCATTAAATACCCTCTTACCTGCAAGCAGTTTCGCGCCAAAAACGGAAGCACGATGACGTCATGACGCAATGCGCGTCATCGAGCATGCGCAGAACAATCTGGCGCCGTCTAAGGGCAAAACTGTCCATATACTCAGTGTGGTACATAATAGTATGGGCAATGCATAGGACAACGTAGTGATTCAAATAGTACAACAAGCAGACAATGCATATCCAAAACGGATAACGATGACGTCATGACGTAATGCGTGTCATTGCGCATGCGCAGAACGTCACGGCACCGTCAAAGGGCAAAGTAATCACTATATAGGATTGAAGCAATACAAGTGAGGGCAATAGTACGGAACCCATTGAGGGACAAAAAGTACATATCAAAGGACAAAACAATGAGCAGACCACTACATCTCCTCAGCTAATCAAAAAGCAATCAGAAAAAATATATTTAAAAATGCATATAGCCACAAAATATATTAAAATACAAAAAAATAAAGTAATTAAAAACCAAAACAACCAATAATTGAAATAAAGAACGAAAGTAATATTGAATGGTAATGAAATAACAGGGAAATAATAATAATACTAATAGTAAAATAAATGATAATACCAATATGCATATATATGTGGAATGAACACAAAGAAATAAACTGTAAACAACATAAAGGGAAATCAAGTATATAATATAACCAAATAATAATAATTTGATAAACCAAATTTTTAATAACTATAAAAGAAAAATAATGATATTATCTTACAGAAAATGGGCTAATTGCCAATCAATATTCAAACCCATAGGGAAGAGTGTTTGGAGAATAAAAATCCAATACACTTCCCTACGGTTCAATAGATTGATTCGATCACCTCCTCTAGGTCTATTATTAACTAATTCAATGCCCAGGAAGGAGAAATTCCTGGTACCTCCCTGACCACATTCGGAGAAGTGTTTGAAAACAGGATGATTAGTGTCTTTCAATCTTATGAGTCTTAAATGCTCTAAGGTCAGGATATTAGACCTTAGACGTCATGACGTCATCGTTATCCGTTTTGGATATGCATTGTCTGCTTGTTGTACTATTTGAATCACTATGTTGTCCTATGCATTGCCCATACTATTATGTACCACACTGCCTGTATGGACAGTTTTGCCCTTAGACGGCGCCAGATTGTTCTGCGCATGCTCGATGACGCGCATTGCGTCATGACGTCATCGTGCTTCCGTTTTTGGCGCGAAACTGCTTGCAGGTAAGAGGGTATTTAATGGATGTTATTACACTGTGTTTTATCCTTGAAAAAGAACGCTGTGATGTTCGAAACGCGTTGGATGGGTTTTTTGTCACATTAAAATGCCCTTTTATTTTATTTTTGATTCTGGGTCCTTCCTGCTCCATTTTTGCTTGTGCGCTTTGTTCTCCATTTATTCCTGTTTACTACATATTGGAAGCTGCACAGCCTGCCTACCACTCCTAGGATTTGTGAGTATTGTTTATATTTCAGGGGAACCTGCCAATGAGACTGATGGTGGGTGGACTTGTACCATCAACCACCTGTCTTCAGGAGGATAGTACCCATACTAGTGGTTATTATGTACTAATACCATTACTCATTTCTTATACCTTGGATTAGTGGTTTGGCTTGCATTATTCTTTTATTCCTGGCATTGGAGCGCTTTGGCCTATTTTTCCTACATTCCCCATATCTAAAGATGTCGCCAAACTTTGTCGATCAATAGACTGAGAACGAATTAACCGGCAGCTATACTGTTCTTTAGGTAAGTAGAGATTGCCCACATAAAACTATTGAAGTAAAAAAAAAACTAAAAAAAAAAAAAACGGGAGCTTGAACTGCAGCTTTAAGTATTTGAATATAATGTAATCCAAAAGAAACCTCTATGGCCCTTATTCTGTAAAGTGTGATAAGCACAGATGACGTACTATTGCATAAAAAGCCCCATTAAAGTCAATGACACTTTTAATGCGCATCACCTGCTCTATCTCACCTTACAGAATAAGGGCCTATGTATTCTAGTTCTCTACCTCTCGATCTCTCGACCTCTGTAACAAATGTTTGAAACTGAGCAAAATACTGTACTAGCCAGACCCCCGAACAACTTGGTTGAACCTATTAAGTTCCTTGTCACTTTAGTATAAAGTCATGAATCCATCATAGAAATGTATTGCCATTGAATGTGTGTATATTTAATACTGTCCCTTTAACTTTATGATAACATTAGCAGATGCCACTGTTGAAATGAAGCACATAATTAAGTGGATTCATTGTTACAGTAGCCAGAGGCACTAAATAGTACCGTAAGCTAATATGTGAGGCTCCTCAGTGTGCGTTAACCGATGGTAAACCAACTCCCCAAGTGTCATATTGCAATAAACATAATGGACTGCAAAGGAATGACCTACATTATTTTGTTAGCTATGTGGAATTGTCTTTATGTTAATGGAGGGTATTAAGTCTAAGTCAATGTCTGTACTCACCTCGGGTCTGCAGGGACCTTCTATGCCAGAGTTGTAGTCCATGACTGTGGAGGTTCAGAGGTGGAGGATGGGAAACCGGAGGTCCTGAAGGTCTCCTACAATGAGGTGGTGCAAGTAAAGGACATTGGTGATGAGTCATCATGGGAAGGCCAGTCGTTAAGCACAGGAGAACGTGGCTTGTTGCCCATCATCGCAGTGGAACCTTTGCCACATCCATTCTACCAGTAAGCAGTATTGGAAGTACCTACCAAGGTGCACCTCACTCAGGGGGGATATTTGCTAATGTTGGGTGGGGACAATGCGTATGTTATCTTAACACTTGGATTTAAATAGGTAACTTTCTAAACTGAAAAACTGTAACAGCAGGGAGAATTTGAGACAATGCAGATGTAAAATTAGGCACATGGCAACCCATGTTTTCATGAGTGACACTCACTAAAGTGATGAGATCTGCATAATATTACAAATGCTTTAATTTATTTAGCAGACCTTTCTAATTTATTTAGCATGCCTTTCTCATTTTAGTAGAATTGTGTGTATTAGTTACATTGTGTGATGACATTATCATTGTTTCTAAACAAAGATGCATGTATAAATGTCTTAATCTAGCATCTGCACAACCTTCTAAAAACAAGCTAAATGTACCTCTTATTTCATAAAAGCACCTCCAACGTCCGAGTACCCCTATTCTGCGACAGGCCACTTCGGAATATAATGAATTGCCCCCTTAATATAAGTAGTTATTGTGAGGAATAATCCATGGTATGAATCTCTGTTTTAAATAGCATATGGATAAAAGGGACAATGATATATTTTAGGACAGCCTAATGTCAGTGATATTCTAGGGAGCATTTCACTATAGATCTGGTGCAAAACTTTCCAAATAATCAGACAAGCTCTGCTAAAGAATATACTTTAAACATGTAGCAAAACAACGTAACTCTCTGCAGAGGAATAGCCACACTGTTGTCAAGTAAACAAAACGTAGGTAAAAAAAGACCGTCACGAGATTATAGTAAAACATAGCACAATTGGTTCAAACTACTCTATTAAGGAAGCAGTCTGCTCTGTTCACCGTATTTTTTGAATGTATATTTTTTAACATTTACTTTACAAAATCTCCTCTTGACCATACCAAGGAGGTTTTTTGTAATCCGCCTCTCCATTGGGGAGATATGAATATGAGCAGCTGAAATCTTAAGCATCCAAGAGGTCAAAATAGATAACTTGATGAGTAATCCGGCACTTCTTATGATGTCACTGGAACAAACTATACATTTATAAAGGAAGGCTGCACAAGGTCTTGTGCGAAATTGGCTAAGGGGCACCCACAGTCATCGATTTAAGCTCTAAATCACGATGACATTCCTATGTATCAGTGATCAGAAGTTGGTTTCCAACTTGACCTATTCCTCGCTCCATACAGTGACTGTGTCTGTCTTGTTCAAGGGCAGACAAGTGAGGGAGTCCTGACCGCCAATGACTCTAAAAGGCTAAAGGTCACAGTAGACAAAAGTGCACTTTGACACAAATGTTTTTTTTTAATTATCTGCGTACGACGATGTACAGAGTAAGGAGCTTGTTAATCATGTTTTGTATTTTTCGGAGAGATTGTAAGTCTTGAACGTTATGCCGCCTCAAACTTGGCACGGGGTTTGGGTGGCAAGGAAAGGGAAAAGCATGATAGACGGGGCAAGAGAAGGCCAAACATCCTATTATAACACGTGCATTGTCTAGCTTTTCCTTAACTCCTACTATACTGTAGATCAGGCCTGCCCAACTCGTAAAGTGAGAAGGGCCGAACTGCTCCAAGGAAAAAAAAATTGGGCCGCACGGGTTAAATCATCATCATCATCATCTCTCCTCCAGCACCTCTCATCATCATCATCATCATCATCATCATCATCATCATCATAATTCCCCCAGAACCCCTCACTATCAATCTTTACGATACTCCCCATCTATCTCTCATACCCCCATCTCTCCCCCTCACCCACACACTACCCCCCTCCACATCAAACACACAATACCCCCCTCCACATCAAACACACAATACCCCCCTCCATATCAAACACACAATACCGCCCTCCACATCAAACATACAATACCCCCCTCCACATCCCCCCCAGCCCATTCCATGTCAGCATTCCCCCCCACAAGTCAGCATCCCCCCCATGTCTCTGTCCTCTCTTCCTCTAAGATGACCTCTCGCCTTCGCTCCCGCCTCCCCTTAATGACACCTCTTCCCCCTCCCCTCACTATGACACGCTCCCCCTCCCCTCAATATACACACGCACCTCTCCCCTCCTCCCTCTCAAATATACACTCTCCCCCTCCCCTCAATATGACCCTATCCCCCCCCTCATATGACACTCTCCCCCCCCCTCATAACCCTTTCCCCCCTCCCCAATAGACCTCTTCCCCCTCCTCCCCATCCCCAATATGACCTCTTTCCCCCTCCCTCAATATGACACTCCTCCCTTCCCCCCTCCCTGCACTCACCACCCACCCTCACCCTTGCAACTCACATCACTCTCACCCTCCCCCCTGCAACTCACACACATACTTCCCCCCTGCACCTCACATCACTCTCCTCTCCCCCCCTGCACCTCAAAATCACTCTCCTCTCCCCCAACCCCCTGCACTCTCACACACTTCCACCCCCTGCCCATCTCATGTCAGCAGCCCACCCCCCCCTCACATGTCAGCAGCCCCCCCCTCACATGTCAGCAGCCCCCCCCTCACATGTCAGCAGCCCACCCCCTCACATGTCAGCAGCCCACCCCCCCCTCACATGTCAGCAGCCGACCCCCCCCTCACATGTCAGCAGCCCAACCCCACCAGCCCGTTTTTCACACCCACCCTCCCCACCAGGCCGTTTTTCTCACACACACCACACACCACACACACCACCACACCTCTCTTAGATCAGCTCAGCACATCCTCTCTCCCCGGTACTAAGCCCCGCTCCCGGCATCCTGCTATTGAAGAAAAAAAAACACGGCTGACGCATCCTCATGCTGCTGCTGCCCCCGCGCACCGCAAAACCTGGGGGCTGGGAGGGAGAGGGAGGGGCTGGGAGGGAGAGGGAGGGGGCTGGGAGGAGGGATGAATCGCCGCCATTTTTTAAAACTTTTTTTTTTTTAAATTTATTTAACTGGCGCCCGGCCAGAGTCATCGCGGGCCGCACAGAGAGGCCAGACGGGCCGCATGTTGTGCAGGCCTGCTGTAGACTTTCTCCAAATCGTTACGCGAAGCAACCGGCACAAAGTGGAAAATACGGTCTCTAGATATAGAGATGCTGAAAGACGCTGGATGAAATTGCCTATCAAAGACAAATCACCGTTATACATAATCTGCTTAATGTCAATATATTGCAAAATGACAAATCTGTCAGCTTGCTATATAATGCCCCCAGGATTACCACAAGTGAATTACTATTGAATCCCATATGAGAGGTCAGCCTGTGATGGAATCTGAGCAGATAAAACAGGCACATGGGTTACACGAAAAAACCTGCTTTACTGTAAAAGACTGTCAAATTACTTCTTATTAATTTGCTATTACTGTTGTCTAGTTCATGCATACTAGTAGTGCTGCATTACACACAGCTTCTACAACATAACAAACACATTGCATGAGATTGAAACTGGGGGGATACAAGCAAACAGGTAGTAGAGTGCAGCGATCCTTACTAAGCTGGCTGTGTTACACCTACGTTTCAGATGGTTTCTAAAAACATACCCATTGTCCTGTACCCTCTCGGAGCAGAACAGCCGACACGTCACATCTCAGTCAATAGGTATGTAACATTTTCCAGCTATTCACTTGTTTCTTTCCGGTGTGACATAAACCTGCATTGTTAAACAAACATGTAAAGGATTTAGGTAAAGCACAGTTGCCATTATCTGCTGTACAACAATTACTGAAGCACAATCTCCCTTTGTATGGCCCGCAGAACATCTTGGTGCTATAGAAGTAAGTCTAAGGAGAGAATACCTGGAATTCTAGTTGATGTAAATAAATGACTGACTTATTGATTATAAAAATAGTAACAAATTTCCATTATGCGAAAGTATGCAGACGACAAATCAATAATTTATTTCAATAGAACAGATCATTAGATGTTTTATTTTTTCCATGTTCTGTGGACAAGTCTGGGCCTCAAGATGCCCTATATGGGATTCTTTATACGGTACTGTCTATTAATTATTTTACTCCAATATACCATCAAATAACCCGCAGTATTTGATGCTTTTAACATCTAAAGTCCTAAAATGTATGATACAAAACTTTGATAAGAGCATAAGTTAACAGTGGGAGAAAAGAATGTTAGATTGTATCTGATAATATGTAAGGAATGCAGAGACAATAGGAAAACATAGCAAAAAGAAAATAAATAAGATAAGCACTGAAGTATTGTACTATATGTTGTGTCATTTTGTATGTTGTGCTGGCCTTTCTGTTTTTGTTAGAAAATAAATTATAGTTCTCACTAAAGGTGTTGACACCCTGTACCCACAAAGATGCCTCATAGTTAATAGTGAATCACTTGGGTATTGATACTGTATGGATAGTTTTTGCATGGTAATAAACATTTTTTTTGTATTCACATAGATGGTACTCGCAGGTTAAAAATCACAATTTATTACAGCATGTATTCATGTTAATATAGTTTGTAATGAATTGTGATGGTTCTTATCATATGGGTTCTGTATATATCGACATTTTCTCAGTCTTTTATGAGATTTTTTTGATGATAGGAATAACTGTACATTTTATAGGAAATAAGTGCACAGCATGGGTGGTATTGGTGCATGGGGGTGAATGGTGCTTCCAGTGGTCGGGTTATTAAAATGGTCCCAATTTCACAGTTTAATGCTTAACAGTTTAAAGCTGGAGAGAGTGGCAGCATGTGGCCAACTGTACTGCTAATATTGGGACTGGTATACTGTACAATTTATCTGTTTGAAAGTCACATATATGAATACCCAGGCCTGCGATTAGGTTTCCTTGGGCCCAGGACTCGATCATGGTGTGGGGGATAGGATGGGTGGCCTGGAGCTGATGGATCTCACCTGGCTGGGTCCATTTATACAGTCGTGAGGAGGAGCCTGTCTGAAGAATGTTGGGCCCTGACTTCCACAGTCGGCCACACCCTTTTGTGTGGCTCCCCCCTCCCTGTGAATGCACTACCAATGAATACAATACAGTCATAGTAAATACATTAGTAATAGTGTACGTGCAAGCCTAATACAGGAATACTATCTTTATTTTACCTCTTTAAAACTTTGCCTTTAGTTGTGGCTAAATGGGACTTGATTTTTGTCAATCTCCCTTCCCTCTTCTTGTGCTACAGGGCAGGGTCTGTGCACAGCCAGGGAACACCACACAGCTGCAGGATGGGATGAGCTCAGCTACTGCAGAGGAGACACCATTGGAGTGGTTGGCTACTTTGTACCTGGACTGATGTGGTTTGTGGGAAGATGTCCTTCTAGTGGAGCTACTGGTTTTGTCCAAACAAAGCATGTGGACCCAAAGTGCTTGAAAGCCCTGTAAGTATCTCTACCTGAAATCAACCAAAAATATGAACGTTCTTTTCATATCTGGTAAACAGGTCGTCCACATTCGTCTGATTAGAGATCCAATTGCCTGTTTCTCTATATTTAAGGTTAACGTTAACGTTTTATTCAAATTTTTGGGAACCCCAACAAAATCATGAGTATTAGTTGTCAAGGTAACCAGTGGTGATGTTGGAAGGCATTAGTGTTAGCAATGTACACTACAGGCAGTCCTCGTTTTACAACGCTTCGCTTTACAACGAATGGCTTATCCAACGCTATGCAGTGCATACCTATGTTCATTTTTACAACGCTTAAACAGCTTATCCAACGCTCTTACAACGCTTTGCAAAGTTGTTTATGTGTATATAATATATATATATTATACTATATTATACTATATAATATATTATATTTACTATATATAATATTATAATTACTATATAATTTATGTGTATGCTGCATATCTTATTGTCTGTGTAAAATATTTTGTGTATTTTAGCATTAAAAATGCCTTCAGGAACGGAACCTTTCATTTAACCAGGGTTCCTGTGGGAAAACGTGTTTCGCTTTACAACGTTTCGCTATCCAACGCCATTTTGAGTAACGCATTGTGTCGGATAACCGAGGACTGCCTGTATGTGTGTTCCACCGAGGGCCTTTCAACTGATGGTCTCACTTGCAGGGAAGAGATTACTGTGAAGGGGAAAGATTACTTTGTATTGTCTCTAGAACCAGGGTATTCCTAGAGAGGAAGTACAAAGTGATCATGCATAAGGACACCCCCAAGTTCTAATGTTAGAAATAATAACAAAACAATAGGTGATTTATCATTGATGTCAACAATTAAACTCTTACAGCCAGGGCAGCAGACAGATTTCCCAGGGCCCAGGACTAGAGTTACATCCGGGCCCCCTCCCCGTCACGCCCCTCCCCCATGTTGGCGGTCTTGCGAGCCCCTCCATTTCACACCTCACGAGCCTCCTCTATTTCCCCTCTCTTCCCATGTATTTCTCTTCCCTCCGTCCTACTCCTTCTTCCTCACTCACCCCCTCTCACACTCCCAACCCCCATCAATGACCCAACTCTCACTTAATTCCCCATGCCTCGCATGTATCTCCCCTGCGTCCCACTTTTCCTCACCCCCTCTCTTACACCCCCTCTCTCCTCTCACTCACCCCCACTGGATTCCGTCAATTACTCCACTCTCACTCAATCCCCCCCCACAAAATACATACCAAAAAACTCCACCCCCTAAATACTTACCAGAAAAAAACCCAAATACATATAATTTCCCCCAATACTTATAAAAATACACAACCCAATACATAATAAAAAATAAAATACAATACATAATAAAAATTACCCCAACCCACTCCCCAATACATAATAAAAAATACACCAAACCCCCCAATACATAATAAAAGATACACCGAACCCCCCACACTACATAATAAAAAAACACAGAAACCCCCCAATACATAATAAAAAATACACCGAACCCCCCATACATAATAAAAAAATACACTCCCTCCAATATATATAAAAATACCAACTGTGCAATCTTGATCCGCGCTCTTGCTTCCAGGGAAAGACCTTGAGACGGTCAGCTTCACCGTCTGCAGCACTTGTACGTGGAGGTTTTCCTCCTCCACAGGGTCCACCGGAGGAAAAATCCAAGTGGACCGATAGCAAAGAAAAGAAAACACAAGGCGCACCGATGAAGAAAGATATATAATCAACAGTAGAACAAATGTATATAGTGACTTACACATTAGGAAATCTGCTGTCCAAGACATCTGATGCGGTTAAATCTCCCTGTTGCCCCGCTCCGTGGTGTATGGCTTCGGCGGTGATCTGCGACAGAGGTTGTGATCCCGCGCTGGGAACAGCTGTGAGACCTCACGTCGCATGATTTGCAAGCCCTCACAGCCGCTTCCGGGTTTGCGCAAGGCCGCGTATCGCATGGAGTGGTGGAGATAGTATTCAATATCCGGCAACCCACACTAGACAATCTTAAGGGGATCCCGGACCGGCACCCACACACACACGCCTACACCACACGTAAAGCACAACAAGGGGCAAAAGAACAGTGTGAAATGTACACATCTACCACAAGCGTTTCGGTTCATACACCGCACCCCCCCCCCCCCTCCAATACGTATAAAAATACAAATATAACATATTATAAACCCTGGCAGGAGCAGGACTTTTATGGATCGATCACTGGAGAATAATCGATCGGCAGCTTAGGTAATTAGTTTCAAAAAGGGAATCAAATGCTGCATATTAAAAAAAATATATATATATATTTTAAGCTGCGTGGTTGCATCTGAAACTGCTTCTTATTATGGCTCAATGAGTTGAAATATACGATCATTGAGATAGAACTTATTGACTATTTTGAGACTTGTAACAATGTATAGGTTTCAGCATCTCCCTATACTGCGTACTGTAATTCCCCTTGTATATATTCCCATAAACTCAAAATGTAGGGTTTTCCTGTATTACATAGCAATATGTGGATGAATGCAGAACTGAGAACATACTGCAAGAAATGCACTATAAGGCTGCGGTCCCAGTGATCACTGTGACACGCGCGCCCGGCGAGGGGGTTTGGGGGGGGTTTGCGTGCACATCGCTAACCGCGGTCTGAGGGGAGAGAGGGAGATTGCGACGGGAGGGGGCGTGGTCGAGAGTTTGCGAGGGCGTGTCCATGACCTCACGGTGCTGGTTCGCCCTCATTGGCCATTGAGGGGCGGTGCTTATACGCCCAGCGCACGCCGAGGCGTGCGCTGTGGCAGTCACTGGGACCACAGCCTAAGAATAGGAAACTTATTGCACCGAAAAAAAAAACCCGTCTATTTTTGACACAAAGTCAATAAACTAAAATCCCCACTTAGAAAATGTAAATTGGATTCAAAATCTGAAAAAAAACATAAAAAAAAATTGAAAGTCTGAATTTGAACATATTTAGGCATAAAAATATTTTTGGGAGTGGAAACATGCATTTAAATTTTTTTTGCAGAACCTCACAAATCAGGTGAAATTTGCCAGTATTGTTTTAAAAACTTAGCAAAAATAGCAAACTTTGCAAAAGCATTAAAAGTCAATGCACATGGCAAATTCCAAAATACAACCAAATGGCCCACGGCCCTTTATATACTGCAATTGTTGCCAAATTGTGTGGCAGTCTGGCTAAAAAGATGCCTTTTAGCCAATCCCTCCCCACAAAATACATACCAAAAAACTCCACCCCCTAAATACTTACCAGAAAAAAACCCAAATACATATAATTTCCCCCAATAATATAAAAATACACACCCCAATACATAATAAAAAATACACCAAACCCCCCAATACATAATAAAAAATACACCAAACCCCCCAATACATAATAAAAGATACACCGAACCCCCCAATACATAATAAAAAATACACAGAACCCCCCAATACATAATAAAAAATACACCGAACCCCCCAATACATAATAAAAAATACACCGAACCCCCCAATACATAATAAAAAATACACTCCCTCCCCAATATATATAAAAATACCAACTGTGCAATCTTTGATCCGCGCTCTTGCTTCCAGGAAAGACCTTGACGACGGTCAGCTCTCACCGTCTTGCAGCACTTGTACGTGGAGGTTTTCCCCTCCTCCACAGGTGTCCACCGGAGGAAAAATCCAAGGTGGACCGATAGCAAAGAAAAGAAAACACAAGGCGCACCGATGAAGAAAGATATATAATCAACAGTCAGACAAATGTATATAGTGACTTACACATTAGAAATCTGCTGTCCAAGACATCTGATGCGGTTAAATCTCCCTGTTGCCCCGCTCCGTTGGTGTATGGCTTGGCGGTGATCTGCTGACAGAGGTTTGTGATCCCGCGCGCTGGGAACAGCTGAGACCTCACGACGCATGATTTGCAAGCCCTCACAGCCGCTTCCGGGTTTGCGCAAGGCCGCGTATCCGTATGGAGTGGCTGGAGATAGTATTCAATAATCCGGCAACCCACACTAGACAAACTCTAAGGGGATCCCGACCGGCACCAGACACACCGCCCACACCACACGTAAAGCACAGCAAGGGGCAAAAGAAACATGTGAAATGTACACATCTACCGCAACGCGTTTCGGTCATACACCGCACCCCCCCCCCTCCTCAATACATATAAAAATACAAATATATACATATTTAGTAAACCCTGGGGAGCAGGACTTTTATTGATCGATCACTGGAGAATTAATCGATCGGCAGCTTAGGTAATTAGTTTTCAATAAAGGTAATCAAATGCTGCATATATTAAAAAAAATATATATATATATTTTTAAGCTGCTTGGATTGCATCTTGAAACTGCTTCTTATTTATGGCTCAATGAGTTGAAATATACGACTCATTGAGATAGAACTTATGACTATTTTGAGACTTGTAACAATGTATAGGTTTCCAGCATCTCCCTATACTTGCGTACTGTAATTTCCCTGTATATATTCCCACTAAACTCAAAATGTAGGGTTTTCCTGTATTACATAGCAATATGTGGTTGAATGCAGAACTGAGAACCTACTGCAAGAAATGCACTATAAGGCTGCGGTCCCAGTCATCACTGTGACACGCACGCCCGGCGCAGGGGGGCGGCGCATGCACAGCGCTACCCGCGATCTGCAGTCTGGGGGAGAGAGGGAGATTGCGACGGGAGGGGGCGTGTCCATGACCTCACGCGGCTGGTTCGTCCTCATTGGGTGAACCGCTGGCGGGGGCGTGGCCACGCCTCCGTCGCAAGTTCTACACTCTATCATTGAGTTTTAAAAAATTGCAGTACAGCGCAGCTGCACCTTCAGCGGGAAGGTGAGTACTGGGCCAGCGCCATTGAGGGGCGGTGCTTATACGCCCAGCGCACGCCGAAGCGTGTGCTGTGGCAGTCACTGGGACCGCAGCCTAAGAATAGGAAACTTATTGCACCGAAAAAAAACCCCGTCTATTTTTGACACAAAGTCAATAAACTAAAATCCCCACTTAGAAAATGTAAGTTGGATTCAAAATCTGAAAAAATAAATAAAAATAAATTGAAAGTCTGAATATGAACCATATTTAGGCATAAAAATATTTTTGGGAGTGGAAACATGCATTTTTCATTTTTTTGCAAAACCTCACAAATCAGGTGAAATTTGCCAGTATTGTTTTAAAAGCTTAGCAAAAATAGCAAACTTTGCAAAACTTTGCAAAATATTCAGCAAGCATTAAAAGTCAATGCACATGGCAAATTCCAAAATACAACCAAATGGCCCACGGCCCTTTATATATTGCAGTTGTTGCCAAATTGTGTGGCAGTCTGGCTAAAAAGTTGCCTTTTAGCCAATGTTTGCAAATTCCGGAGCCATATAAACTTTGACATTTTTTAGATAAAGCAAAATGTAACCCTTTGGGCGCCAGCAATTAGAGATCATGTGACCGCTCCTCAAAGCGGGCACCTGATTGTGGTGCCACTTAATCTGGAAACAGAAGAGGAAGAGTCCTCTTCTGATCACGTTCTTCACTCCATAGGAGCACAGGGTGCGATCTCCCCTAGAAAACAGGCATGAATGACATAGCCATTACCTCATGGGGCCTTTGGAGTGCCAGACCTCATAATGTAGTCTCTATGCCCTTTGGCACGCAAAGAGTTAAGGACCCCAAAAATGTTAGTGAGACAAATTTTAAGCCTCTGTAATTCTAGATTTGGTCACTGGGTGTCGCTGTTGTTCCAATGATGCCATTGTAGAAAGACTTCCTGTAATGTAGAAGTCGCACTTGGCTGTTCAGATCTTTGTGCATACTATTTACTGTTTTTTATGGTCTGGTAAAATTGGCCACCATTTAAATTTTATCAAAGACATGTGTCCGTTGATCGCAGATAACATAGATTTGACCCATCAAGTCGCCAATTTGACCTAATTGCTACCAGATTTTCTCAAAACGAATTTATAATTTACCCGATGCCTGCAACTTTTGAAGTTGTTGAAAGTTTTGGTTTGTTAGATATGAGCCCCTAACAGAAGCTGGATGTATTATACTGCACATAAGGTGTTATAAAGACAAGATTTTTAGTGAGTCCAATAGATTTCTAGCCTGTGTGATCTCACTAATGCAAATCAATATTTTTTCATTAAAATGCTTTTTTTAGATCACAACTGCAGTGCCTAAATTGCTAAAGCTTTTAAACATTACCTAAATCATGAAACAGCCTGTAAAATGGCATGACTGACTGCTACCACTACAATTTAAGACGTTTAATGAATGTATACCTCTACGTTATCTGGTATATTATTAGGTTGACTGAAATACACATTTTATTTGAATTGCTTTAATAAGGCTTATTTGAGCTATTGAGATAGGTTCAGGATCTGCCTCTGCCACTACTGTTCGTAATCCAAGGAAAGATTATTATGGCCCATATTTAGTAAATGGTGTTAAGTCACTGTCCAGTGATGGAAGACATCTTATGGCCCATTCATAAGAAAGTGTCCAATGCCATATGGGATCTTTGTAAATATGAGCCTCTGTGATCTCCAGTTGTTATAATTAACTTCTCTATGCAATGCGCTCCCTCCTACTGTCTCTGGCAGCAAAGTGGTTAAATAGTTATTGTATATATGCCCAGGGATATACTGACCACATTCTAAGAATAAATGATGAAAGCATCAGCTTGGCGATTAGTATACTTTTTTTCTTAGTTAGCTGTAACCAAGTATAAAAAGAACATTGACTGTAAATATACAAACAATGAAAGCTAATGCGTTATTTGCTAATTACAAAGCAATATCCCCCGCTGAGTCTCTCACACCGATGAGGAGACAGCACACCAGGAATGATATTGAAAATGATTCTGTATTGTAGAAAAATACAGGCACCCCAGCAGGCTGGGGTTCCTGTATTTTTCTACAATACAGAATCATTTTGAATATCATTCCTGGTGTGCTGTCTCCTCATTGGAGTCCAGCAATCTGGTAATAACTCCATTATTCTTACCTATGGGATTAGCATCTGGATTTTTCATTGCTACAGGGTGCTGGTTGTTGCTTTGCAACACACGCACGCACACACACACACATGCTGATTCTCCCCGCCCTCTGAGTGAGAGACAGAGACCATTGGATTATATATCTACACAGGCACAGATCCACAAAAGGAGTGCCAAGCTTCATATGAATGGGCGAAAAGACGTGCTAAACCTTAGCACCCTTTTGTGGATCTGGGCCATAGTCACTAATAACCCATGTTGAGAGAAACCTGTGAACACACCTGAGAAATAAACCTATTTGCATGTTTATAGGCTTATTTGAATATTTAAATTCACTTATTTCTCTCTCCCCCCACACTCACCCTCCAGTAAAAACCATACTTCCGTGACTGTGTTTCTTAGTCTTGCGAAATGTTTGCAATTCCTCCAGGATCTAACACTAATTGTTCCAGATTTAAGCCCTGTGAGGCTTGGCTAAATGTTTAGCAAAAATGCTCACCGTTTGGACTCTTTTGCATATCTCTACACAGCAGTCAAATAAAAGAGAGCAAAGTTCCAGTAGCAGTGTGGTCCTGAAGAATAGTAGCGTCATTCCCAGCTGTGATCTCTGAACAGATCAACTAGGGAAGTTTTTTTTTTTAAATCAACAGGGCACAAGAAGCTTTCAAAGCATCACGGGTCTCTTCTTCATCTGTAGGGACAGTACTCATGAAGAAGATACATTTGATAGTTTACATGAAGAGGAGACCTATTAGATTTCAGAAGATCTGCACACTCTATTTCTTCTATAAAGACTTATTCTCTTGTTCCAGTAAAAGTATCACAACTTCTAACAAACCTGGGCAGTTTTGTATGAACTGAAGGGTACATTTACTAAGCTCCAGGGGAGGGCCACAGCAGAGAAAAAGTAGGGCACACATATGTGGAAACTGCTGTATATGCATTTACTTGTACATTACACTCATATTTGCATGCACTCTAGGTTTCATACTTACAGTATCCGTACATACACACATACATTTAATAGATCGAGAGCAAACTGAAACAGATGGACACATACGTACAGTGATAGACACAGAGCAGAATGACTCCCTGCTGCTGCACTTACAGACAGACTGCAATAAGAAACTAAGTCCTTCCTTCCGAGTGTACCAAAGATTTCCTGGTTGATTCTTGGCATTTCTTGGGTACCAACTGCGTCACTGAGCCTGGTACTAACTAAACCCATGCAGTTTACTATAGAGTTTACATACACTGATTCCTATGGTGTGAATTTCGCGCTTTATATCTTGTTTACTGTTGCTAAACCCACGCAGTGCCGAGTGACAAGTAAAGTAAAATGTCCACATGACTGTTCTAATTTACGGAAAGGAGTGACGGGCGTCACTTAACTTGTTGTTTTGTTTGCAGTGACACGCACTTACTCTTTCTAAGTGAGGAGGAGACATTATCCCTCAACTCTCTAGATGAAGACACTCAGCGGGGTTGTGTGGAGCTGCTAAGCAACCTCTCCCAGACAGATATCAGCTCAGTGTACAGGCTGGGTGAGTGTTAGGGATATATGAGGTAAATGCTTAGCATAAAACTAAACCAACATGGTAAAGAAACAATCCTCTTCCTCGGAGGATCTTGGTTGTTGTCTATTTTTCCCATTTCTGAACTGAGGGTGCGATGAAATAAAATCACCGATGTGAAATAAAGTGACTGGAAACCCTGCCATACAGGCTGAAAGTCAGTGCGGGTTTACTTTCCTACACTTAAAGGGCATCCAAATGGTGTTGGCTCACTTTTATCACCTGGATTTGGCATGTCAAAAGTTCAGTCACTTCTAGGACCAAAGTGAACTTCTTTCCGTGACATGTTTACTAGGTGACGGACAGAATCATGCGCATACAAGTATGTTTAAATGTTTTCTTAACCTTTTAGTATCTTCATGGCAACCCCATGCTTTGGAATGTTTTTACAATTTTCATCTAATCTCTTATGATGAGATCGTTTTTGAGCCTCAGAAACTACAGTTATATATTTAATAATCTCTTTTCTTAGTCTAATAATTATTAACATCAATTCAGAGAACTATTATAGGTTAATAACTTTAATTATAGGCTAAAGCGCTGTTAAAATTCCAGGCATTATTGAAATCCCTGCTCTCTGATTGGATAATGCCAGGAATTGTAACCAATCAGTAAGGGCCCGGAAGTTTTGCACCCTGCCAAGTTTTGTAGCCAACCAGCTTTCAGTTCTCATTCACAAAGAGTGAGAGCAGCTCTCACACAGGGGAGGTGATTGGACAGGAGGCAGCAGCAAGGCACTGACTCCTCCCCCACCCTGCCTGCAGAGAGCTCCGCACAGGAGAGTGAGGGGAAAGGTCTGTGTGTGTGTTTTGTGGGTGTTAAGGGGCCAGCAGAGTGTTTTATTGGTGTGTGTCTTCTGTTGGTGTGTGTTTTGTGGGTGTAGAGGGTGAGCAGAGTCTGTTTTGTTGGTGTATGTCTGTTGTGTGTGTTTTGTGGATGGAGGAGGGGTGCAGTGTTTTGTTGGTGTGTGTGTCTGCAGTGTGTTGGTTTACAGGGGGGCTGCTGGTGTGTGTTTTGTGGATGTAGAGGTGGAAGAGTCTGTTTTGTTGGTTTGTGTGTGTCTGCAGTGTCTGCAGTGTGTGTTTTGTGGGTGCAGAGGGGGGGCTGCAGTGTGTGTTTTGTGGATGTAGAGGTTGAAGAGTCTGTTTTGTGTGTGTGTCTGCAGTTTGTGCTTTGTGGGTGTAAAGGGGGGGCTGCAGTGTGTGTGTTTTGTGGGTGGAGGTTGCAGATCATTTGTACGTGTCTGCAGTGTGTGGGTTTACAGGGGGCTGCAGTGGGAGTAGAGGGGAGCTGCTGGTGTCTGTTTGCTGGATGTAGAGGGGGGCAGCTGTCTGTTTTGTTGATGTGTGCGTTTTGTGGGTGCAGAGGGGGCTGCAATGTGTTGGTGTGTGTGTGTGTGTGGGTGTAGAGGGTGGAGGAGGGCTGCAGACTGCAGTGTGTTTGTCTGCAGTTTTGTGGGTTTACAGGGGCTGCAGGGTGTTTTGTGGGTGTAGAGGAGGGGGGCTGCAGAGTGTGTAGGGGGGCTGCAGAGTGTGTTTTACATAGAGGGGAGGTGTTGCAGAGTGTTTGTGTGTACAGGGGGGGGGGGGTGGGGGGGGGGGGGGGGGGGGGGGTGCAGAGTGTGTGTGTGTGTGTATAAAGAGGGGGCTGTGTGTATGTACAATTTCCTTTTAATAAACTTGCAGTAAAAGCAAAATAATGTAGACACTCATGCTGATAAAAATCAATGACTACAAAAGTGTATATTTTCTATGAAAAATTTAACAAAAAAAAATATGCCTACATTTAGCCTATAATAGTAATACTCCCCACATCTCTCCACGGCTTCACCTCGGGCCTTCAACTCTTCCAGCCAGGGCATTATTGGCCAGTAATGCCCTGCCCTGAGGGGATTATTACTTAAGTAAAAGTTACTTTCCTATTGATTACATTTGTTTTAAGGCAGCTGGTTAGATGGATAAGTACAGTAGTTTATTGTGTTTTTCCCCCAGTTACGTTGGACTACCTCTTTAGTACTTGTGTCCCACTCCCCAAATCTTGGAAAATCTTTGTTAACCGAATACAGAATAGGGAGCTCAGTTTAAAAGTGTTGGGAACCGGTGTGTAAGTTTAATATATTGGTAGTTTTGAAGGTGACCTTCTCCGTGATTAAGATGATAATGACATGTAATGGTGAGCGTATACCACAGTAAATGTGCTGGAAAGAGTTTAGGGGTTTAGGACCTTGGATATTACATTCTTAAAACTGTAATAGCTCAGGAGACTACGGCGAAGACTCATAAAAGTGCGATGCGGACACTCACACCCTATGGCTGGTGGTAACTGCCATTGGCTCGAATGCCAGCTACGAGTGGATACATTATTTTCTGGTTCGAGAACGTTTGGTTATTTTTTTTCACATTGTTTTGGGGGGGACTTGCTCTAAAAGATCAGTATGTTTCCACAAAACCAGATGATGGTGACATATTTTGTTTTATTCTTTGTGTTGTCTGAATGTTTTGCAGATGGCCTTGAACCCATGGAAATGTCTCTCAAAGTCTCCACCGGTGAGTCATGAACAAACTTCTTGTTTATTGCCTTTTCATTCAGCTGCATCTAGTCAACAACCATGTCTCACCTATAGGCCAATACCAAGACTCCTCGCTATAATGTTATTGTAGGAATTTGGTATACAGTGTACGGTATGTGCTTTCCTTTTCACATATTTTCCCATACAGATTGTTTCTGTTTCTTAATTTAAAAAGCACAGTAGGGCTGCTTTGCTAACTGAACAAAACGTGTATGTCTGTTATCCTCATTATAATGCTAAACCTTTATGGTATGTGTGTACAAGAAATACCTGTATAAAAAAAAAGCAACAATTTGTTGTTCAATAACAAATCCATATTTCTTTCCTCCCATCCTTGTGTGCTCATATATCAAGACAAGAGGACAAGAGCTCTGCACAGATACTTAATGATCTGAACACCATATGACAAATAACATAGTAACTTCAATAAAGATCCCTGCATGGACACACTATGTGCCAAATATTATGATATATATATATATATATATATATATATATATATATATATATATATACACACACATGTACACATATATATACACACACACACTTTGTGTTTTAGTGAATTTCTGCTTTTTTCTGATGTATGCGTGTATTGAACTTTAAATTACCACCTTTTCAGCATAGGTACAGATATATTACATAACAATTTCCATTTAAAAATCTGCAACAATGAACCCCCGAGTGGGAAGCAGAAGGTCTCCAGGGCTGAAAAGCGCTAATTTAATTTCTGGGGACCCCCTGCTCGTCCCGAAATACATGCCTCTAAAGGTGCTGCCAGTATATCAATCCTGTTTAGACATTTTGCATCACAAGGGCCAATAGGAAGTCAAAAGGATGAGGATGCTGTGTCTTCCTTTATCCCCACTGGCCATGGGACCTTTAAATGGCCATATTGCATGCCCAGCTTGGGCTGCTACTGGCAGCCCCTTCAGATGTATGTATGTTGGGAAGCAAGGGGTCCCCACAGGCGAAATTATCGCAGTTTAGCTATTGTGAGACCCCCAGGCTTCCCACTTAGAGCAATTATTTTTAAACTCCCCAAGCGGAAATGCTGCTTTTCCTGAATATTATTTTAAAACTTTTTTTGAATGGGAACACAGAAGGTTGAAAGGCTTATTTGACGATTTTATGTTTGTTCTTCATCTTCCAGGGATAAGTGAACACTTTGGTTTGAGTCACATTTCTGAAAGCTGGGAGGAGTATGAAGTGGTCAGTGGGTCATCCAAATGTAGCGCCTCTGAAAAGTCAAGCCCAGAGTCAGATTGGCAGTGCGGGGTAGTGGGTTTCCTCGTGCAAGATCAGGACGATATTGATGACCCAAAGTTCTTTGTTGATTTAAACGCTGGGGATATGGAGGATTCAGAGGTCTTTGATCCAATCTTGACATTCCTCAATAAAGAAGGTTTCGAAGCCCACTTTCAGCCCTTGTATGACATCTCCATGTCTTTTCTAAGCTCCACATTCTATGGGTTCTCAGAGGAGGAGAATCTGGTGATTTATCTGGAAACATCTCGAAACTGGGCTAAGAGAAGTCACATGTCCTGGGCTCACATTCGGTGTTGTTTTCTTCTAGGACGGATTTGTGCCAAACGAATGAAGCTGTCCCAGGCCAGGGTTTATTTTGAAGAAGCCTTAAGTGCCATGAGTCAGGGATTTCTTGATCTGCATCTTTTGGCTGCCCTGTATGGGAACCTCTCCGCTATTTACTTGAAGCAGAAACTGAAAGACAAGCAAGAGATATTGCTGGATAAGGCAGCCACGCTTCTAGCCTGCTTGCCACAGCATCATTTTAGTTCTGAGAATGAACTTGAGGTGCTAAAATATATTTTCAGGAAAGCCATCGTTGTTAACAATACCTCTTTTGAAGCCCGGATCTGCTTTCTCATGTTCAGATTCCTTCATCAGCTGGGAAGATATGATGAGGCTTTGCCTTTTGTGGAACGCCTGCAGTTTCTTCTCAATGCATCATGCTCTCGGACATTATATTCCACTATAGGTGTGATGCCGATTTTAAGTTCCCTATATGATAAAAAATATCTCCCTCACATTGCCTTGGCATCAGCCAGACTGTGCAATACCTCTAGTGTGAGCCTGGTGCCAACACCTCTGTGGAAAGTCGGGGTAGTTATTGAAAACATATACAAAATAATAGGTTGTACATTGAAAAGTAGACAATTCCCTGCCCAAGCTGCTCCTTACCTCAAACATGCACTGTCCTGCTCTTATGAGAGTGGCGATGTGAAAGCACAAAGAACTTTATGCCTTATTTTATCCAAATTATACCTCCAGTATGGCGTTCTGCCAGGTGCCATTTGCTACTCAAAGAGGGCTGTTGAATTGGGTAGGTGGACTAGTGAGGAGGAGACCTTTGAGTCTTCTCTGTTTTTGGGATGGATGTATATCTTAGACGGTCACTTGGAACACGCTTCTCAGATCCTGAGGTCTCTGCTAGAGTCCATGCAGGAAACTGACAGCATCACACAGTGTGGTGTTGTGCATAACCTTCTCTCAAATGCTCAAAAGATGGGAAATAAGGTACTTCAGGCATCAAGAGGGTACTCCAAAGCACTTAAAATGGCCACTGAAACTGGCAACAGGAGAAACCAAGCCATAGCCCTTGCCAACTTTGGGAGAGTGGCAGTGTTCTGCCAAGCACTCAGTATGGCAGAGAGATATTTCCTCAAGTCTGTCCAGTTATACATAGAAGTGCATGGCAGCGATGAAGCAGAGCGGGAACTGGTACAGGTTCTGCAGTGGCTGGGGCAAATTATGGTTGAAGAAAACAAGTATGAATATGGAAAAGTTTGTTATGAGTTGGCCCTGCTGTTTGCCTTGAAGTCCAACAACTTGAAAAGTGAGTAAATATTGCATGAATTTCCATGTAGTGGCAAACTGTTAGTTGTGATTGCCATTAATTCCACGTATCCTTCATAATTAAATTTTTTAGTTTATTAAGTGTTCCTTATAAAAAAAAAATACCAACAACCTCCACACATGAGATTTAGACAGAGGGACGCCAGTAACTGTCTCCCCACACCAGTGCTAACTTTTTTCTCCCTACGCTGCCCACTTCAGCCTGGTCTGTATTGAACTGTTCTGGGGACTTGTATTCAGTGTTCTGTCAGGTCTCTCTCTCTCTGCACCTGCTAGATTTATCTTGTCCGTGGGGTGCTTTTTCACTTTGGATAGGTCAGCTCCATATTTTGCCTCGATAGGCTTCATGGGACATGGATTAAGGAGCCCACTATCCTCCAGTATAATACTTTAGGTGCTGTACCTATTTACTTATATTTCCCATTTTGGATTTAAATTATCTACAGTCTTAAGGTGTGTTTTTATAACACTGTATCTCTTGTTAAGTTTACTGGTTTTAGGGAGTTTTGTAACAGGGCACAAGGAAAGTACCACCAGTCATCCTTGACCTTTGGGAACGGGCTTGAAGAAGGGGCTCATCCCTGAAACGTTGCCCTCCTTCCCCTGCATCACACCCTCCTCCCCTTTTTGTTTCCCCTGGTTTTCCCCGGCGTTATCCCTTTCCTTTTCTTTCCTTCCCCTTTCCTTCCCCTTCCCCTGTTTCTCCCTTTGTCATTCACTACACTTATTGGATGATCATTTTTCACTATCCCCCTCGGGGTCTTTGACCTTGTGTTGTTCTAATTTACATATGAAATCATTTTTGACTTATTCCGGTATCTACTAGTCATTACTGAGTGCTGGAAATATAATTTAGTTAATACATAATAGTAATGATCTAAAGAAAAGAAAGAAAAAAAAACCGAAGTACAAAGCAAAAAAGAATTGGACAAATAAACCAAATAGTCAGCTATGGAAAACAGACACAGACCCATAAGCCTTACAAAGGCATAGCAGCATAGATTCTTAATATCCGGGTTAGCTTGTTAAAAGGATTCTGTATCCATATTATCTATATATCTTCAAATTTATCGGGACAACCTCTGTGAATACTGTACATGTCAATTAGTGATGAGGCAAGTCTTGATTAACAGAGTTAATCCAGAATCTTAAATCTGAGCATCATCCTCCCTTTCACTTTGCTAAGAGACAATTTCTGACATGAAACAATAGCTCTGCATTCCAGAATATTTGTATTTTATGGCACTGCCACACCGTACTAAAGAAAGTACCTTTTTTGAATTCTGCATTTACTGTGTCAGAAAGTGCATCTCGCTTATGGCCCATCTGGTGCAAGCTTGTAGGGGCAAAGTTAATTCTATGTAAATCATATTTTTATGTAAATCTATACCTTGAACTGATCGATAAATCTTTAGGGACTAATAGGGCCTTATCATCCAGAGGGCTCATATCTGCTTCCAGTTAGCTTTAGAACAGCAGTCCCCCAAATCAGGTATTTTTTCAATTATCTCTTTTGCGGGACCCCTTTATTGCTGAAATTATTTTACAATTATTTTACATTTGCCAGTTCTTGCAAAGATACACAAAGATGGATGCGGGGTCACTTAATTGGAAGCCTCCTTGTCATCTCACAATGATGTCATGGCTTTCTATTGGGCACCAGAGAACCCTACTGGTCATATCGTTTCTTGTAAGAGAATGTAAAAATTAAACATCTCAGGAACCAGGGAGTCCTCATGGAGACCCGGTTGCTGTAAACCGTACATTCTTGAGATAATTGGTCAATGACTTGCATAATATAATATTTCACAGTTGCAAAGTCGTTTTTTGCCAGATCTCTTTTAAATTAGACACATGACCACTAATTTATTGAAGCCCCTTTGACCACTGGCTTAGAATGTAAACCCCATGTTTTTGCAGGTCCATCCTGTAACAAGGGCTAAACATGGCCCCACCGTACAGTAGTTGTCCTATTACTAGGCTGAAATCTCAGTCATACCAAAGACAACCAATTATTATGCTGTGTGCCCACCCTGCGTTTATCATGCAGGTCAGCTCAAGATCACTGAGGAATTGTGCCATTTCTACAGCAAAGTGTCCCCTGCCACTGGAGCCCATATAACCTATTGTGAACACGGGGTCCGCCTTGTGCAGCTACTGAAGGACAGACAAAAGGAAGGAGAACTACTGAACACCCTCAGCCAGCTTTATCAGACCCTGAACACAGCCAAGTAAGCCCTTTCACAACCTTTAGTCATTGGGGTTCTACCTTATTGTCCCTGTGTATTTGTACACATTACGAACTTGAAATACAGAATGTGCATTGTACGAATTATAATTACATGTGACTTGCTAAAAACGTAAAAATATACACGGCTGCCATTATACAGTAGGCACATATCGTTAAAGAAAGGTTTTCCTGATGTGAAGGAGTTAAGAACACAATATTTATCAATAATAGATTCTGTGAATTTCATGTACAGGTCTCATGCAAATATTCTTTTTTTCAGTAACTTTTTTTATCAGTAACTTATACATGTCTTATTTAATCATTGAGGGTTAGCTGCAGGTATGTAGTGGAAAATGTATTCAGATATTTACATTATTCTCAACAGTCCAGAGTTTTTTACGCTACCAAATATCAAAAAGTGATGAAGTCATACAGACTTCAGTCAACTTCTGAACACCGCCTACTGACACTCCCCGAGTCACAAGACTTCAATATACAGTACATCGACACATGGCAAACACTGTATTTTGTATGCCCTTCCTCAATGTACTTTAAATATGCTTCCGTTGTTGGGAATATTTTCATTTGAATGTAGCTGAACTCCTCCAGCACTGGGAAGATACTCAGGGTCTTATTGTACAGTATATCGGCTAAAGCAGCATTTTCAACCAAAATTCCCCCCCTGACTTCAATAGAGAATTTTGTCCCAAAACAGCCTGATTGGACATTCTGGCTGATATAGAATAAGTCACTTAGTCACATTAAAGTAATTAAAGTCACATTAAAGTCGATTACCACATGTATTACTACTGTGAAGCGCTATGTACATTAATGGCGCTATATAAATAAAGACATACAATACAATACAAATTAAAGGCAATAATTTAGAACTTGATACATGGACCTTTCAGTTTTTTCATCACAATATGTGCCCTGTTTTTCTTATATTTACAATATTTATTTATTCCATACCATTATACAAAGAAACAACTTTATTTGATACCCACGAATAAACATTAAAAGGCTTTTCAGGAGGCCAAGAGAACGTTCATGTTGCTTGTCCTCAGTAGAGCACTTCCATTATCAGCTGAAATCTCCCAATTGTCCTTGATTCTTTAAACAAAATTAAGTTTAGTAAACTGTAATTATTTGTGAAAGAAAGAGCTGAAGAAAAAAAATCAGCTTTGACTGGACACACGAATGTAGCATGAATCACAACAAGACACGAGTGCCAAAATAAACTGCAAAAAGAACAAAAAGGGCGACTCCTCTTACAAAGGGAGCAAAACATACAAGAAACACCAGCCGCCATACGTTACATTGTGTTGATGTATAGTCTGCAAATAAAGTAACACAACAAACTATGTACTGTATGGAATAACTAGCATTTTAAAGGAGCAATTCACCCTAAAAAGATATGGAAAGGATATGTCTAGGTTTGTAACCGGAGATCGAGAATAAGGCTGGTATTATACCAAGCGCTGGCGCGCGTGCGAGACAATGATAAATACGTCTCCCTACGATAGTTTATCCAGTGCCGACGTGCGCGTGCACGGCAGACAGCGTTGGCGCAGCAGCTGTGTGGAAATACAAAGAAATTTGTATTTTCGAGCTGCTGCCGTGCCACGTGACACTGTGAGCCTATCACAGTGCGGCCTACCGTTGCGATGTCATGGCCGCGCCTGCTAGCTGCGCGTATCACCGTTTGGCCTATAGGCACTAAACGCACGCGCCACGTGCACGCGCAATGCCATGCACGCGCCTGCGCTTACTATATTATATGCCTAAGGGAACATTTGCAAAAAAACATTTGTGATAACTTTTATGAAGCACATTTGAAGATAATCTCACTAATGGGTCGGATGACACTTTTTTGTTGACATGTTTGTCCATTCCTGAGCATGTGTGAACTTTAGCAAAACAAATATGAAAATACAGCATTACGGGGGGGGGGAATTCCTCCAAAATGGTAAAGCTAATTTGAAGACATTTGCACATCTTTCAAGTGTAATTAAGTTTCTGCATTAATTCCAGGTGCTTCCGGAAAGCCCTTGACTATACCAAGCAAAGCCTAAGGATTTCCATTGATCTGGGTCAGCATGACAAAGCAGCCGAAAGTTGGCTCCAGGCTGGGAGACTTTACTATCTGCTGCAAGAGGATGAGCTGGTAGAGATTTACTTCCATGTAAGTACTGCAACAGGACACTCCACCTTACGCTGTCCTCGGACCAGGCGTGTAAGCTATCCAAGCATGCAACAAGTTTGCACTTCTCCAGGACCAGTTATGAGAACTGTGCACCAACATGGTGCTGGAGGTTTGTTTCCCAATATGTGAGATGACTTCTCCATGTAAGAGATGTGTGCAGAGGTGAAAACAGGGGACTTCCTTTTGGAAAATAAATGTAGGCTTTTGTTTTACCAAAATGCAATAGAACAAAAAATACAGGCTTTTGCTCAGCCAAGGTGCAGCAAAAAACAGAGCAGCGATATAACGGATAGGGTTTTCCTAGACAAAAGTTCAGTTTCCCCAGCATATGAAAGTCCCTATATGTCTATAGATGTCTATATATATCTGGTTGTTCCTTGGCATCAATGAAACGGGAATATGGCCTGCATGCCCATGTGTCCCTTGGGAGTCAATGACACAGTACGTGTTGTCTGTATTTCCTGCCTTTTGAACCTCTTGCTAGACTCAGCTAGGCCCCTTGGTAGTCCTGCCTTCTTCCAGAAAGGGATTAATCACTGCCTGGCCGACACCCAACAGCAATAGCTGTTGTAAACAGGATTGCCCCTGTTACACCCCATAATTGCTGAGGAAAGCACAACCCATAATGAAGTCAGTGAAAGTATGTGAGCAACTGTACTGAAGGTAAGGCCGTATGTGGTGGGATGAAGACACTCCAGGCTTCTACCCATGTGTTCCCCAGTTGTTCCAGTCCTATCTTCTCCCATACAGCACTTTTGTTCAGAAAGACAGGATTTGCAGCTAAGCTGTACATTTTCCGTATTTACCACTTGTTTATGGGATCTGTTATACGGAATTTACAGCTTTGCTCTTTTCATCATAGGCTGCCATCTTGGCATCACGGAAGTCAGAGCACCTCGCCACAACATTGCATCTGTATGAAGCAACTGGGGATGTGTTTTTCCACGGATTGAGGAAGAGAGAGAGGGCATTGCCTTTTTACAAGGTAATCAATGCTTAAATTTGACAATATGGTTATCAATATGTTGTAATGCTTAGTGCACAGCTTTTTGGATGGCAGGTGTGATCCAGGCTCCCAGTAGGTTAATTAAACCTTTAAAGCAGCAATGCCCACCAGCAGCCTATATACGTTTAACATATAATTTTAGTCATTTATCCCCTGCGTATGCCCTACGTTTTTAATGTTTTGTTACTGTTAAAAATCATGATTCTCCTAATCTCTAGCATCTGAGGTTACCATGGTAACTTTTAGATTGCACTGTGCTCTGGTGAGACATCAATTTTGACCTCCTGGACACATCATATTTCAAATGCTTATCTCCTGAATGAATAATCGTTAATAAATTATAATTTAAAAAAGTTATGATTAGCGCAGACTGCTGCTTTAATCCATTGGCTTTTTTGTTTGAATTCTGTTGTGTTTTAATTCCCCAGTGTGCTTCTCCACCATGCATTGTGGGCACCCTAGCACTAGACCAGTTACATTAAACTGGCCATTAAGTGAGAAACATGTTAAATTATAACCTTTCATAGCACATCTCTGGAGTAATGTAAATACTAATACAGCATGTCCATTCATTGTGGTACAGGACCCGTCTCTGTACCTTGTTCCTTCAGAGCCAGCAAGGAACTCCAGCATCCAGGTGCAGCAATCACAAACCAATGTTACCTCAAGCATACACAAAATCCTAACAATCACTTAAAACAATAGTTGCAAGCCATATAGTATTTGATCTCAGTCCTGATGTGCTTTATGCCAAACGTTTGGGCGCATTCTCGTTATTCCGGCTCTGCAAATGTTAGCATATTGCTACAAGGGGTTGTTGACTTGCATTCTGTATATTGTGTTGCAAAATGACCACTACATTGAGGTTTTTTTGTCACTTTTTTTTTACTTCCCGTAAAAAGGGTTCTTTACATCCCAAATTCAATGTCAAATCTCCAATCCTTTAAATCTAATGTACCTGTAAGAGGGAAATCCCTCTTTTGCGAGTTATATAGTTACAAAGGAGATATTATGGTACTCACCAAGGGTGCCCCTTATCTCCATTTAGTCTTTGCAAGAAGTATAATCACTGGGGAATCAAGTGTGGAAGGAGAATGATACATTAAGTTCCTTTGCTGACTAACAGTCACTAATCCAATAGTATTTTTTATCAACTTTGGAAAAACTGTTATGAACTGTGGAGAGGCTTCAGACTTTAAAATGAACACAGCAAAATCAGAGGCATTGAATATACCGTAGGATATACTGTAGGATAATGAGCCAGTGTTGACTATAGGTGGAAGAAATCTGCCATTAGATATCTGCAAGTGAACAATTCTAGTAGTTCCTATTTAAGGACAACTATTCATCCCTCTTTAATGCTCTTCAAAAGGATTTGAATCCTTGTATACTTTTGATATTTCCTGGATGCGACATGTAGCCTCCATTAAAATGAGTTTCCTGTTTGTGATCATTTTTCAGACACTACCTCTTACCATTCCCCAACAATCCTTGAAAACATTTAAAAACAAATAAATATATTTGTATGGATGGGGAAAAGACCTAGAATTTCCAATTCTATTCTTCAGATATCTATTCAGATGGATGACTTTGCCTCAGATAACCTGCATCTTTACTATATTGCCGCTTAATCACATTCTAGACTGGAATTCACAAGCTAATTCCAAGTGATTGGAGAACCACATCATCTCTTCAATGCCAATCTCTAATTGAATGTTTGTCTAAAAATTATAGACATAAAGAGGCTTACAGGTGTATATAGCATTTACCCCTTTGCGTCTTCTTTACATTTCCCAGATAGTAAGTTAAAAGAATGTGCAGTCTGAAACCTTTTGTAGCAGATAGTCACAGAGAAAGGGGATAGTGTCCTGTCTATATAAATCTCTTTGTGATATTATTTATTTATAAAATATTTTACCAGGAAGTAATACATTGAGAGTTACCTCTCGTTTTCAAGTATGTCCTGGGCACAGAGTAAAACAAAATAATACATGGTTACAAATACAGTTACATAAATGAACAGGGTATACATTATATACATATGAGGATGTTATGTTACTGTATATAATTACAGTACCTGGGAAAAGGAGATGGATGTCACATTGCTGTTATGTGAATTGGAAAGTTACCAACCTATCAATAGGCACTAATGTTAAATGGTATAAACGACTATTTTGCTAGTATTTAGTACATTTCCGTAAACTGTCCCCCTAAGGGTACAAGTGGTGCTGGAGAAACTGTGGTCAGCCGAGATCTATGATTTGTGTTTGGTGATCCTGCACTAGAATCACTAGCACAGGGACTCAAATGTTCTCTCTTATTCAGGAATTTCTTAAAATGAATATAAACTGGGATCCCTCTTAAATAAACCCATTCCAGGAATCCCTAAAAAAGGTAGCGTCTTGACACCCATATTCAAGTTGCAAAAGCAACCTTTTTGAAGCAGGTGGTGTGGATAGGAACAGGTGGTGTGGATAGGAGCAAGTGGTGTGGATAGGAGCAGGTGCTGTGGATAGGAGCAGGTGCTGTGGATAGGAGCAGGTGGTGTGGATAGGAGCAGGTGGTGTGGATAGGAGCAGGTGGTGTGGGATAGGAGCAGGTGGTGTGGGTAGGAGCAGGTGCTGTGGGTAGGAGCAGGTGGTGTGGGTAGAGCAGGTGGGTGGAGGTGGATAGGAGCAGGTGGTGGGGGGAATAGGAGACAGGTTGGTGGTGTGGGATAGGAGCAGGTGGTGTGGATAGGAGCAGGTGGTGTGGATAGGAGCAGGTGGTGTGGATAGGAGCAGGTGGTTGTGGATTTTTGGAAGGAGCAGGTGTGTGGGTAGGAGTAGGGCAGGTGCTGTTGATAGGAGCAGGTGCTTGGGATAGGCAGGTGTGTGGGTAGGAGCAGGTGGTGTTGGTAGGAGCATGGTTGGTTGGGCTAGGTGCTGTGGGATAGGAGCAGTGCTGTGGATGGAGCAGGTGGTGGTGTGGATAGGAGCAGGTGGTGTGGATAGGAGCAGGTGGTGTGGATAGGAGCAGTGGTGGTTGTGGTTCGGAGCAGGTGTGTGGATAGGAGCAGGTGGTGTGGATAGGAGCAGGTGATTGTGGATAGGAGCAGGTGGTGTGGATAGGAGCAGGTGCTGTGGATAGGAGCGGTGTTGGTGGATAAGGGCAGGTGGGTGGTGGTTGGGTAGGAGCAGGTAGTGTGGATAGGAGCAGGTGGCTGGGATATGGAAGAGCAGGGTGCTGTGGATAGGAGCAGGTGGTGTGGTAGGAGCAATGTGGTGTGGGTAGGAGCAGGTGGGGTGGCAGGTAGGCAGAGGGTGTGGGTGGAGCAGGTGTGTGGGTAGGAGCAGGTGGTGGATAGGAGCAGTGTGGGGTAGGAGGGTGGTGGGTGGTGGAGCAGGGGTGTGGGTGGAGCAGGTGTGTGGGTAGGAGCGGTGTGGGTAGGAGCAGGTGGTGTGGGTAGGAGAGGTGCTGTGGGTAGGAGCGGTGGTGTGGGTAGGAGAGGTGTGTGGGGTAGGAGCAGGTGGTGTGGGTAGGAGCAGTGGTGGTGGGTGGAGCAGGTGTGTGGGTAGGAGCAGGTGCTGTGGATAGGAGCAGGTGTTTGTGGATAGGAGCAGGTGGTGGGATAGGAGCAGGTGCTGTGGATAGGAGCAGGTGTGTGGATAGGAGAGGTGCTTGGATAGGAGCAGGTGGTTGTGGATAGGAGCAGGTGGTGGGATAGGAGCGGTGGTGTGGATAGGAGCAGGTTGGTGTGGATTAGGAGCAGGTGCTGTGGGTAGGAGACAGGTGCTGTGGGTAGGAGCAGGTGGTGTGGGTAGGAGCAGGGTGTGGTGGAGCAGGGTGCTGGAAGGAGCAGGTGCGTGGATGGAGAGTGCTGTGGATAGGAGCAGGTGTCTGTGGATAGGAGCAGGTGGTGTGGATAGGAGCAGGTGGGTGGGATAGGAGCAGGTTTTTGGTGTGTGGATAGGAGCAGGTGGGTGGATAGGAGCAGGTGGTGTGGATAGGAGCAGGTGGTGTGGATAGGAGGCAGGTGGTGGATAGGAGCAAGTGCTGTGGATAGGAGCAGGTGTGTGGATTAGGAGCAGGTGGTGTGGATGGACGGTAGTGGTTAGTGTGGTAGGAGAGGTGCTGGGGATAAGAGCAGGTGCTGTGGATAGGAGCAGGTGGTGTGAAGGAGCAAGTGGTGTGGGTAGGAGCAGGTGGTGTGGGTAGGAGCAGGTGTGTGGGTTAGGAGTCATGGATGACTGTGTGGCGGGAGGGATTAGGTGGTGTGTGAAAATAGGAGACAGGTGGTGTGGGTAGGAGAGGTGTGTGGGGTAGGAGAGGTGGTGTGGGTAGGAGCAGGTGGTGTGGGTAGTGGTGTGGAGAGCAGGTGGTCTGGTGGGAGCAGGTGGTGTGGGTAGGACGCAGGTGGGTGAGTGTGGGGTAGGAGTGCGTGGTAGGACAAGGTTGGTGTGGTAGAGCAGGTGCGTGGGTAGGAGCCAGGTGCTGTGGATAGGAGCAGGTGCTGTGGATAGGAGCAGGTGCTGTGGATGGGAGCAGGTGGTGTGGATGGGAGCAGGTGCTGTGGATGGGAGCAGGTGGTGTGGATGGGAGCAGGTGGTGTGGATAGGAGCAGGTGCTGTGGATAGGAGCAGGTGCTGTGGATGGGAGCAGGTGGTGTGGATGGGAGCAGGTGCTGTGGATGGGAGCAGGTGGTGTGTATGGGAGCAGGTGGTGTGGATAGGAGCAGGTGCTGTGGATAGGAGCAGGTGGTGCGGGTAGGAGCAGGTGGTGCGGGTAGGAACAGGTGGTGCGGGTAGGAGCAGGTGGTGCGGGTAGGAGCAGGTGGTGCGGGTAGGAGCAGGTGCTGCGGGTAGGAGCAGGTGCTGCGGGTAGGAGCAGGTGGTGTGGGTAGGAGCAAGTGGTGTGGGTAGGAGGAGGTGGTGTGGGTAGGAGCAGGTGGTGTGGATAGGAGCAGGTGGTGTGGGTAGGAGCAGGTGTTGTGGATAGGAGCAGGTGGTGTGGATAGGAACTGGTGGTGTGGATAGGAGCAGGTGCTGTGGGTAGGAGCAGGTGCTGTGGATAGGAGCAGGTGGTGTGGATAGGAGCAGGTGGTGTGGATAGGAGCTAGTGGATTAGATTCAAATAAGCAATTGATGAATTATTGTTAAGAACCCGGTATTCATATCCGACAGGTGGAACCACCCCCACTTGACTTTGTAGTTCACAGAATACACACTGAAGCCGGAGGAACGGGCAAGGAAGCCTTGAAACACTAGTGTTACTTTGGAGATCTGTGTGGTGAATATGTACCTCTTACTTTTAAACTTGCTATTAGACTTTTTGTGAAGTTATTTGCCTGGATTATATTGATTTTTGTAAATGTACTTATTTGTAATTAATTTTTTCAACTAATGAGTGAGCAAGTTTTGATTTGTATGAGTGCTGGTCTGAGCTAAATGTTTCTATGTATGTGTATTGTACCTGTGGGGAAGGTACTGGACCAGTTACAATTATTAACCCAGGGTCAGTGAAAGTTCTGTTTTTTGTATTTTATGCAGAATGCACCCTATCATGGGAATGTAAATTTCACATATATTTTTAATAACTCCTTCAGAACTTTTGGGGTGTCTCGATTCCCTGGCAACAATCTAATTATGCCCTAGCTTAACCAGGTGGAAACTTTTTGTATTTCTGGCCCTATGAACTTGTCTTTGTGGGGCGGGGGGGATTTCTCAGAGTTTATCATCAGTGATTTTCCCCATTGATATATTATATGCTTGTAATTATATGTAGTGATGCCAACTTACTCCTGAATACTGTTTTGTTTGTTCACCTTCTGTTCCTTTTGGTACCTACCTCTCACACTCGTTTACATTTTTTTGGCCCAAAATAAACAAACCGTATATATAAAATGAGATAATGGGAGTAAGGACACGTCACATGGTGAGATTTGTCAGGGCTTTGGGAGATGGTCATTTCCAACTATAGTAACTAATTTACCTTTCCTCGCTCTCTGGTTTCAGGAAGGAGCTCTCCCACTAGCAAAGAAAATTCACGACATTCAAACAGAGCTACGTCTTTTCCACAAACTCACTCAGCTGCTAATTAGCCAGGGAAATTATAAGAAGTCTCTGGAATTTGCTACCATGGCCGTCCGACACAGCACACTTGTGGGTGGGTGCCCTGGTGCCTATAATCTACTTTGTATTTCCTTATGTTTTTTAACTTTATTTAATGCTAATGCTTCCTGTGACTTTGTGCTTCTTCTCACTTCAGGATCTTGAGTGCATTAAGCAAGTATTACAGCTAACATTTCTAGAAGTACAGTATGAAACAATGCTAATCCATTGTGATCATCAGGGTTTTCCATAAGCAAGTCAAACACTGCATTAGCTTATAATAAATTATGGCTTTGTTAAAAAAACAAATCAAAGACAAAATGTGATAGTAATTACATTTGTACAGGACACATATGAAAAGGGAAAAAGAGAATTTGGGTTAAGGTTACAGTCCTGATTTATGAATTGATTGCTTGTTTACTGTGTATTTATTTCACATAAACATGTTACACCCTCTGGTGATTTAAACATTGATATGGTGCGAATACACAATAAACACTGCACGTCAACTAATCATACATCAGTGTCTGTCTCTAACCTAATTGTCTTTATGCTCCAGACCTATTGGATTTTTAAAATTCAGCTCCATAAACCATGGAAATACCTTTGGGATACCTTCTATTGTCTGATTATAACAAAGTGCTGTGGTAATGATGACCACATATTTTGCTTATTTACTAAAGTAAACCTCCAATTTACTTTTTTGGTCTTTGAGATACTCAATTTCCCTTCTGTTAACATATATATTGCATGAACCCAACATAAATATTCCATGTAAAAATAGTATGTAAATAATTTTGGTCTATTGTTTCAATCACGTACAGTACCAATGATTTTTAGTGCACTTTGATTACGGGTTTTAACTTTGAGTGATAATAGCCCACAGTGAACACAATTCCCCCCACCACCCTCCCTTACTGATGTCTCAGTCTCGGTTTTTTCATACAGAGGATCCACTGCATGAGCTGGTTGCGTTCCATCGGCTGGCTGGGGTGTATCATTCCCTGCAGGTCTATGAGGTTGCTGAGTACTGTTACCTGAAGGCACTGTCGTTATGTTCGTCACCCATGCAGCATGTTGCGGAGGCCGGGTACTACTTAAAGGTTTACTGGCGCCTGGGAGATATTGCCCTACTGAAAAGGAAGGTAACGTACTTGCTGTCAGAACTATCTGCGCATTGTCCCCCGATGAATCGGTTCTGTGTGTTTTTGCCTCTGGTGCTATCGGGGTTTACAATAGGGGATCATGAAGGATTTGAATGTTGGTAGGGCAGAGCTACAGGGTGAAGGAGGATCGGTAGGACATCCAGACCTGAACAAACGATGGAACTCACCAGCCAAAAATTGAATAAAAAAACTTTATTAGACTACATAAAAAATGTGAACATTCACATGGAGAACCTAGCTCCTCCTCCCACGCGTTTCACGCCGTCAGTGGCGCTTTCTCAAGGAAACGCGTGGGAGGAGGAGCTAGGTTCTCCATGTGGATGTTCACATTTTTTATGTAGTCTAATAAAGTTTTTTTATTCAATTTTTGGCTGGTGAGTTCCATCGTTTGTTCAGGTCTGGATGTCATACCGATCCTCCTTCACTCTGCTGCTATCTCAGGATTGGACAAGACGCCGACAGAAACGCTGTGCTTCACTGCAAATATGTGGCCACGAGGATAAGGGACAAGGCGACTGATCGTGAGTAAACAGTACACTCCACGCCATATACAAGCTTCTTATTGGACTTATTTGCTTACATTTCAGCTGTTATTTTATTTGTGATACTGCTGATGCACTTTCCCCTGGACACTACCCTAATATCCCTCATATAGTGCCCATTTCTGTCACCTGAGCAACTAAATCAATACATTTCTACTGATTACCACACATGCAGCGCGGCTCCTCGAGCTAGCAACCGGCTTATTTTCTACATTAGAGCAGAGCTACCCTTGAAGCACCTTTTAGAAGCAAAATGTGGATTTTGTAACTGCAGTGCATGTACGTGTTACACAGGCTGTAATGCTACTGCATATAGAGTTGCCTAATTTCATACTAAAACAAAAGGGCTTATTCTCTGATCAGCCTCTTTGGGGGATAGAGAATAAGCCCTAAAAGTGGAGTGTTTCAGCAAAGAAGTGTTTATATTAAGGGGTCTTTGGCACTTCGTTGAATGCAGAGTTTAACATACACTGTACTATACAGTAGCAGTTGGTTGTGTGATGCGCATAATCGAGCCATGTTTAGCTATTGCTGAAATGTGTTATCAAAAGTACCATGCAATAAGGCACTCAAATTGAGAAACGTATTTGTTCACATCATTCAGTGGTACCACTACGCCTTCTGCATGACTCTATAAACACATGTTACTGCAGGATTGCTGAGAAGCTTCTTTTTCATATCGATTGTATTGTATTGTATGTCTTTATTTATATAGCGCCATTAATGTACATAGCGCTTCACAGTAGTAATACACATGGTAATCAAATAAATAACAGATAATATAAATAACAGATCATGGGAATAAGTGCTTTAGACATAAAAGTAACATTAAGGAAGAGGAGTCCCTGCCCTGAGGAGCTTACAATCTAATTGGTAGGTAGGGAGAACGTACAGAGACAGTAGGAGGGAGTTCTGGTAAGTGCGTCTGCAGGGGGCCAAGCTTTATGTGTCATGTGTTCAGAATATCCACAGTGCTATTCATATGCTTCTTTAAGCAAGTGTGTCTTAAGGTGGGTCTTAAAGGTGGATAGAGAGAGTGCTAGTCGGGTACTGAGGGGAAGGGCATTCCAGAGGTGTGGGGCAGTCAGTGAAAAAGGTTTAAGGCGGGAGAGAGCTTTAGATACAAAGGGGGTAAAAAGAAGACATCCTTGAGAAGAACGCAAGAGTCTGGATGGTGCATAATGAGAAATTAGGGCTGAGATGTAAGGAGGGGCAGAAGAGTGTAAAGCTTTAAAAGTGAGGAGAAGAATGGAGTGTGAGATGCGGGATTTGATCGGAAGCCAGGAGAGGGATTTCAGGAGGGGAGATGCTGAGACAGATCTAGGAAAGAGTAGATTGATTCTGGCAGCAGCGTTTAGGATAGATTGTAGGGAGACAGGTGAGAGGCAGGAAGGCCGGACAGCAGGAGGTTACAGTAATCGAGACGGGAGAGAATGAGGGCCTGAGTCAGAGTTTTAGCAGTCGAGCAACAGAGGAAAGGGCGTATCTTTGTTATATTGCGGAGGAAAAAGCGACAGGTTTTAGAAATGTTTTGAATGTGAGGGGCGAATGTGAGAGAGGAGTCGAGTGTGACCCCAAGGCAGCGTGCTTGGGCTACTGGGTGAATGATCGTAGTTCCAAAAGTAATGTGGAAGGAGGTAGTAGGGCCAGGTTTGGGAGGAAGTATGAGGAGCTCTGTTTTAGCCATGTGGAGTTTAAGGCGGCGGAGGGCCATCCATGATGATATAGCAGAGAGACATTCAGAAACTTTGATTTGTACAGCAGGTGAAGATACCATCAAGGTGATTTATTCACTAAACCGATGCAGCGTGGCCACGTTTTGCATTCTATGTAATAATCAATGCAACAGTATATAGAAAATACCACGATAAAATAAACTGGGTTGTTTTATTTGCTTTTTCTTCACATATGATGACAACGGGAGGAGTTCCAAAAATGTATATGATCAGAGCAATATAGCCAAAGAAAAAGTTATGCTACAACAAAGAGTAGGCACCAGTCCAGCCATTAGGAAGTAACCATCTTGTACCTGTTTATAGGATGCGGACGATGCAGCCACATACCTCCTGCTGGCACTGGCAGCTGCTATTGAAGTTGGGAACAAGGAACATCAGCTGGAACTCCGCACCAAGCTGGCGAGTGTGTATGGGAAATCTCTGAATGACGAGGAGCAGGCTGACGTATTCATGCAGCAAACTGTACAACTTAGCAGTAACCACGAGTGTACTTGAAGCTGGGCAGAATGCAGCTCATTTTCAAGGTGCAAAACCGCCAAGGACAAAGTGGGATCTCGAAACCACAGTATTCCCATTTTACTGCGTGTAGCTAGTGGACAGCTACAGGACAGCTCCATGAAGGATGAAGTGTCATTGCACAAGGCTCTTGCAGTCTGATAGCGTCTCAGGAATGAAGGAGTTCAAGTTAATAACCCACAAAGTGCCAGAGAGGTTTGCAAAACATTGTGCAGGCAGTGTTACTTTTGTGCTCAGAACCTTCAGATTACACTCGTATCATATGAGTTGTCTGAGGCAGCCAGCAAAGAAGCACTGTGGCAGGATACATGCAATGCAAACAGCTGCTTGTGTCTCTTAAGAAATGTATTTGTAACATGTAATAACGTCAAAGCACTTTTATAAAAGACATACATTATATACATATTACTTATTTATAATTGAAAGCAGTTGTGTATTGAAGACCTCACAAGCACTGAAATGTAGAAATTGATATTTGGTCCACTAAGATTGACTTTACAATATCGTTATTTAATAAACAAAGCTGAAAAAAACCCATTCCTGTCTTATGTCCTACAGGTCTACTGTAATTACTGTTTGTCCCTATGGGTAGTAAAGGGTAGGGGAGCTAGGTTGTCTGAACGGGTCCAACCCATCTTGAACCCTATGGAGATGCTGCAGTTGAGACTTTTAAACCTCTCCTGTTTGAAATATCTGGATTCTGTTCATGCTACAGTATATAAAGCTGGGTGGCAGCCCAAAACCTCGTGGCTTGTGCCTACAGTATAACTAAAATAGCACATTTCATAATCAGATTATATTTAATGAAATATATATAAAAGAGGATTTCCTCAGACTAATTACTGTAATCTAAAAAAGAATGTATTGTACAGTGATTAGGGTGCTGAATGAATAGGAAGACTAAAAACGGTGCACAGAATGGGAGCAATGCATCAAAATCTCCAAAAGGTGCAAAGACCGCATAAAATGTATTAAAGGTTAAAATCCATTAGAAAGTACAGGTATTAGGATTTTTTCTTTGGTAAATATGGTACTATTTTTTGCACTAGTACTGCCAAAGTTATACAGCTGTTAGATAATAAATATAGCCCCCAATAAATGGAAAAAGTGGTCAGTTTTTCAAATTATCCCAAATTATAATTTTATTAAATGAGGCAAATAAGAATTGATCTGAATCAAGTTAAAAGTTTGCAATGACTACACTAAAACAAACTCTTCCTCGCCCCCCCCAAAAAAAAACATTGTCACAGTTGTTACCCATTCTTTTAAAATATCAATATTTTATTTATTTCAAAAATAATTTGCGTTTCCTCCTGATGTTTCAGCTTTGTAAATGATATGGTTTTTGTAAATGATATGGAAGTTTCTAATAAAATTAACTAACTGATGGTATTTTAATATAGAAATTTGACAGTAACATTGTGATAAAAAACATTTTTCTATTATCGTGTGAGGGGCGGGGGGGTGATTGACTTTTCTACTGACACTTTGGGGCAGATCTACAGAGGTCCGGAAACTATGGGCTAATAACAAGCAGTTATCAAAATCAGTAACGGACTGAGGTTAACACATGTCCCCAATCCCAAACCCACGTATTTCAGGCACAATCCAGATCCGTCTTCAGATATCCTTTCTCTGGAACAATCATCAAATGGTGCAAGGAGGAGAAAACCCGTGACCTGCTGTTCCGAGTAACATTGCAGAAACTCAAAGTACTGTATCGACTTCTGCACTCACAAACAACTTGCCAACACATGCGTAGTATCAAAATCTTTTAGTGATGTCCTCAGAGCTAATTAAATGCAAGAGCAACGGCCAAATACAAATACAAAAAATGTCCCCGGCGCAAAGTGTGGTGATGATAATTACAGTACCATATCGAAAGACAGTCCTGTTTGAAAAGTCAGTCCTGGTAGTAGAATGATTCATCAACAATGTGAGGTAGATTTTCCTCTAGGCGTGTTCCCTTATGTTGTCTGCAATGACAGATAAAGAAAACACACCATTGCGCAGTATACAGACTCAATTGCCCCAACCTGAAGAGGAAAATCCCTACTTACAGGATATTTTCTTGTTCATTCGGGGGAGAGAATCTGTTATTTAGCTCTTTTCCTCCACCGTGATCTCCACGGGCCCCTCGTGGTTCCTAAGGTGGCTCTCTTCAACTCGGTCTGCGTCGTCCCAGTAGCAGCATACACCGCAACAACCGTGGTTGGAGAAAATTGAAAGACAGCCTAGTGTACTCCGCAAATTTTATTTAACAATGTTAAAAAGCAGCGATGTTACACTCACATTTTGCGAGGGCAAACATGCCGCTCAAGAATGCCGTCCGCAGCCTATGTCCACTCGATGGTGTGTTGTTCACGACGTCGCACGCCAACCGATGACGTCAGCGGCGCAGCGCCCGAAGTTCTCCCCACACCACGAGATGCAACGCAGGTGACAGCTTACAACGTGCATGCATGTTTGCCCTCGCAAAATGTGAGTGTAACATCGCTGCTTTTTAACATTGTTAAATAAAATTTGTGGAGTACACTAGGCTGTCTTTCAATTTTCTCCAACCACGGTTGTTGCGGTGTATGCTGCTACTGGGACGACGCAGACCGAGTTGAAGAGAGCCACCTTAAGAACCACGAGGGGCCCGTGGAGATCAAGGTGGAGGAAAAGAGCTAAAGAACAGATTCTCTCCCCCGAATGAACAAGAAAATATCCTGTAAGTAGGGATTTTCCTCTTCAGGTTGGGGCAATTGAGTCTGTATACTGCGCAATGGTGTGTTTTCTTTATCTGTCATTGCAGACAACATAAGGGAACACGCCTAGAGGAAAATCTACCTCACATTGTTGATGAATCATTCTACTACCAGGACTGACTTTTCAAACAGGACTGTCTTTCGATATGGTACTGTAATTATCATCACCACACTTTGCGCCGGGGACATTTTTTGTATTTGTATTTGTATGGTATTGGATTTTAACAATCCATTGTTTATTGCCCCCTTGGCTGCATATGTAATCACATTGTAATCACACAATTGTTGTTATCACACCAATTAGTCTATCACTTGGATCAAGCGCTGGTAGAGAGTTTTTTTTAGTTAGTTTTGTATTCACAAGAGCAACGGCCGTTGTACATCTCATTAGAAAAGGCCTTGCGCTAACTTCAAATAACATGGCGTATCTTCCCTAAAGGTGGCGCTACTCCCATGAAGACTGTGAAATATTGGTTTTACTGGTGAGAGAGAGACCGGAGGAGAGAAGCATTAACGCAATACCCTTCCCAGATGAAAATGTGACTGCACCTGAAATCAGTGAGCTTTGAAGATACGCATTATCGCTTCACTTAGGTTTTTGCACCTCGTTAAATCAACATTAGACCTGGTTTGTTCTGGGCCTTAGTGACATGCAATTGAAGACACGGCAGCCTCATAGAAGGGAGATCTGCTAAAGTTAAGGGGATCGCAGAATTTATCCTTCACTCTCCTGCCCTCAAACAAAAGCACCCTCTTTCCCCGAAGCATCGGTGTGCCGTCTCCCTTTTATTTCCCTCTCTGACGTTCAGTGATGGGCAGTAAGGATATTTGATATATTTTAACATATCATTTATTTATAGACACCTTTAACTTGTAATAAATGTTAGAACAAAATACCTTCCAAATAATTTGTTCACATGAATTAAAAAAAAAAAAATAGTCTTTTTTTTTTTGTATTGAACAGATCTTTATTGCGATAAATATCATTATTACGATAAATATCTTATCGTTATCGTGAGCAGCCAGCACAATCCAAATCAAAAAATGGAGCAATGCGTCAAAACACACGTTTCCCTGCATCGGTACATAGACCCAATAAAGTAACGTTTTTCTTAACTGGTGTATAGTCTGCCTTTAAAACCGCTTTAACATTAAGTACATTTCCCCCCTAAAAATCTGTTACTCCAGACTGGCAATGTCCATCATTTATCACCATTCGTACCTGTAGAAAAAGGCATCTGTGCTACTTTGGACACTTGCTGTATCCCAGCATGACCTTGTAGGACAACCATTTTTCAATGTGTTTGTTTAGTTTTTTTTCTACCTTCCCCAAGTATGAAACATCAGTCCTCTTTGCTCCAATGCATCTTTTATCTCCCTCCTCTGAATAAGCGACCCCCATAGAACATGGCCCATTGGCCCATATTTACTAAGTGGTGCTATTCCACAAGACCCTTTCAGCCCACTCAAGTGATTGCATCATAAGGTGCCTTCCGGGGGAAAGGTGTCTTATGGCATAGCACTGCTTAGTAAATATAGCCTATTGCCTATTGCTCTTACCTCCTGATTCAGCAGGAATAGAGGTTAGATTATAGGGCACCCTTGACAAAATTAAACTTGCTGCAAGCAATGAAGAGCAGTGTTACTATGTAGAGCAGTTTTCCCCTTACTGATTGGCAGAAATGGGCATTCCCAATTTTTGTACGTATGTATGTATATCTTTATTTATATAGCGCCAAAAGTGTACTCAGCGCTTCACAAAGAATACAGTGCAGGAAATGATAATAATACAATCAGGAAAGGAAATCCCTGCCCTGGAGAGCTTACAATCTAAGTGGTATGATGGGAGACTTACAGAGATAGCAGGTGAGGGGATAAGTGCAGTAGATGGCAGTGGTTGGCCACAATAGTTGGTAGGAGCAACTGTGGGTGTGGCACAGTAGCCATGAGTGCAGGCGATTGGGATGCTTGATTTGTGAGGCGAGTTTTAAGGTTAGTCGGTATTAAATCAGATAGGTTAACGCCATTAGCAGGGAGAGAGGTGGCAGGAGGCGTGGGTGAGAGCAGGGGTGTATATTGCTGGGTCCAGGATCAGGAGAGATATCCCCAGCAGCAGGAAGGAGTAGATAGAGATAGGGTGTGAACAGAGGATTTGTGGGTGAATAAATAAATAATAAATACATTTATACCAGCACCTTGCCAATCTAGACCTGAACTAGGGATGTTTGGGTTATAGAATTGCAACAAAATTATTTTAGGGGAAATAGCTGTTTTTAAAGGAACCTGGGATACAACAGGTAATGACAAAAGAACATGGCAGAATTTTCTGTCTCAATAACACATTATATAAGTTATGGTGGGTAAAAAAGGGGCACAGACCCTCTACCGTACAGTGTACAGCAAATATAAATACCACTTGTGAGCAGATTGACATGTCTCAAACAGGTCTGCAACTCTGCTTTTCCCATGATCTCTTAGCATACAATGCTTTTCTGCATTATATCTTAGCATACAATGCTTTTCCGCATTATATCTTAGCATATAATGCTTTTCCGCATTATATCTTAGCATACAATGCTTTTCCGCATTATATCTTAGCATATAATGCTTTTCCGCATTATATCTTAGCATATAATGCTTTTCCGCATTATATCTTAGCATAAAATGCTTTTCCGCATTATATCTTAGCATAAAATGCTTTTCCGCATTATATCTCAGCATAAAATGCTTTTCCGCATTATATCTTAGCATAAAATGCTTTTCCGCATTATATCTTAGCATACAATGCTTTTCCGCATTATATCTTAGCATACAGTGCTTTTCAGAATATATATTAGAAATAAAAGGGGGGGGTGGGGGGGTGGGCGGGGGTGGGGGGGCGGGGGGGGGGCGGGGGGGGGGCTAGGTGGGGGGGGGGGGGGGGGGGGTGTGTGGGATGGGGGGTGGGGGGGGGGGGGGGGGTGTGGGCGGGGGCCGCGCGGGGGCGGGGGGGGGGTGCTGGGGGGGGGGGGTGGGGGGGGGGGGGGGGGGGGGGTGGGGGGGTGGTGGGGGGGGGGTGGGGGGGGCGGGGGGTGGGGAGGGCTGGGGTGGGGGGGGGGAGGCGGGTGGGGGGGGGGGGGGGGGGGGGGGGGGGGGGGGGGGGGGGGGGGTGGGGGTGGAGGGGGGGGGGTGGGGGGGGGTGGGGGGGCGGTGGGGGGGGGGGTGGGGGGCAACCCCCCCCTTTTTTTCCGCATTATATCTTAGCATACAATGCTTTTCCGCATTATATCTTAGCATACAGTGCTTTTCCGCATTATATCTTGCTATATTCTATTATGGTTCATTTATACATTATTATATATCATTCTTTTTTTACACAGCACCAACCATGCAGGGGTAGTACTTTTTAGTAGAATGGAGAATGTAACCCTTTCACTCTCACAGAGGCCAGCAAAATGGTTGCAATTAAAAATGTGCAAAAGTTTGAAAACCAAGTAAAATTCGCCCTTTTGTTTTTGCAAAATGTTTGCCATAAATTGTCAACCTTCACCAAAATTCACCACGCATTTAAAGTCAGGATGCATTAGTCCTTTATTTACTGCCATTTTCTTGAAATTTGATGACATTCTGGCAAAAGTGATGAAATTGTGACATTGCTGTACAAAAATGGGAAAATGTATGATATTTTGCTCATTTTCCAGCAATGTGCTCCTTTATGGAAATTTTGTGAAAAACACATTTCCATAGCATTTGTGAAACACTTTTGAAGACATCCACACATCTCTAGTTAAAATACTTAGATACACAATACAGTACAATGTATCCACACATCTCTAACTAAAATACTTAGATATAAAATACAGTACAATGTATCCACACATCTCTAGCTAAAATGCTTAGATATACAATACAGTACAATGTATCCACACATCTCTAGTTAAAATACTTACATTACATACAGTACAATGTATCCACACATCTCTAGTTAAAATACTTACATTACATACAGTACAATGTATCCACACATCTCTACTTAAAATACTTACATATACAATACAGTACAATGTATCCACACATCTAGCTAAAATACTTAGATATACAATACAGTACAATGTATCCACACATCTCTAGCTAAAATACTTACATTACATACAGTATACTTTACAATACAAAAAACTACATATTTAATATACATGCATATACAGTACAGGAGTAAGAGCATATAACATGAAAGTAATTAAAGAATGAGAAAAGAAGGGTGGGTAGCCTTGTTGGTCCTTTCTTCCATATAGTAACAAAGGAGGGAGAGGGAATAGGTGGTATGATATCTTTTGTTAGATCAACTACTGCAATTGTTGGTCCAATAAAAGGCATCATACCACCTACTCCCTCTTCCTCCTTAGTTACTAAAAGATAGATGAGAATTCTGCAGGAGGCTGTGTGTCAGGGCACAGCCATGAATGATCAGGATAACAGCTTGCATTTAAAAAGTATTCTTTATTCGGACACCATGGTGCAGACAAAAAAATGGAGGGTAGCTCTTACGCGTTTCACGCCTAAATGGCGCTTCGTCAGAGAGTGAAAATGTTATGCCGGGACCCCCTTAATATAGTGCTTCTGATTGCGTTTCAAATTAATCACAGCCGCGGCTCTAATAGCCGGAAATGACGAAACCGGAAGTTGAAAACCGGAAGTGACGCGCCGGACTCCATGCAGTGGGTAATTGTTTACAAGCCATACTTGTAGTCATGGAGACCGCAGCGTCATCCCTCGGTGTCAATGAGGGAAATCTGACTCACAAGCGGGACCCAGCATAATCACCCCACCATACAGAAAAAATACATAAACAACGGTGGTGGTTTTAAAAACAACAACTAAAGCATATCAAAATATGCATGAACTAAAGGACTCTGTAGCTAATAGATTAATATTGCCCATAATATGTGATTATGATGATGTTTTTAAAGCTTTTTAGAAGCTTTTTTAGCAATTATTGCAGATATATAAGGGAGTCATATGATAATGACAAAACCTTAAGTATTGTATTAAATTTGTATATGCAATGTTGCAATCATATATAATGGGTTCACATATTTGTAAAAAAACATTATGCCAATTTTGCATGAATATGTACATTTAAAACAGTTGCACAGATCTATTTAATGTTTTACCAGTGGTGAGAAAAGACCTAATATTTAGTAATGGCAGTATTAAATCAATGGATTCTACATATTTTTACATATTTTTACAGTTGCTTTCAATTATACTTAAGGACAAATAATCAATATCTAAGAGAGCACGCATGATAATCAATGTGCATTTTTTGATATTCTCAAATAATCTAATAGTATATTACAAATACGTATATTGGTTTTGTATACACAACAATGAGAGGAATAATATTGATTTTACTGTAAACATGAGTGGATTATTGACTGAAGGTATAAAGAGAATACATTTCACAAAAAGTGCTTTAGCTCCCAGTCAGTATTTATACCCCCGGGTGCCAAGGACCCGAGGGTATAGATCCAGAACATTTCTCTCTGGTTCAGTATGTTCTCTCTATTACCTCCTCTTATGTGTCTAGGAATATGCTCTAAAGCACTGAATGTAAAGGTATCACCAGAGGTTTTTGGACAATTGGAAAAGTGTTTAGACACTGGTAAATTAAGGTCTTTCTTTTTTATAGAGCGTAAGTGCTCTGAGATTCTCACTTTTAGAGGTCTGATTGTCCTCCCAATATAGGTAATACCACAGGCACAGTTGAGTTTATATACCACGTAATTTGTAGAACATGTCATAAAATGTTTTAGTTTATATTTTTGACTGGTATGTTTACTGGTAACTGAAGACAATGGTGTTGCATATTTACGGTATGTACATTTGCCACATTTGTAAAAACCTTTTGGGAGTCTGTCTTGAGATGTGTTTTGTCCTACAGAAAATAAACTTGGTGATAGATGATATCCTATGGTTTTTGCCTTTTTATATACAAATTTCGGTAAATTGTTTGTGACTGATTTCAGCCCTCTATCTAACTGCAGTACCCTCCAATGTTTTTCTATAATGTTTCTTATGTTGCTGGCTTGATTGCTAAAGGTGGTAATAAAGAGCGGGGTCTCAGATTCAGATTCGGCGGTCCTACTCTTCGTTGTTTTTTTCTTCTGTGTTGTATTTTTTAGTAAATCTAAGCGATTTGATTGCAATGCATGTATGAAAGCTGAGTGGATATCTTGTTCCAGATAGCCTCTGTTTCTGAACCTCTCATTCAATATCTCCGACTGTTGTATGAAGGCTTCTTCAGTAGAACAAAGTCTTCTCAGTCGGAGATATTGACCTTTGGGTATGCCACGTAGCAGGGGTCTCGGATGACTACTATTTGCTCTTAGCAGAGAGTTGCGGGCATTCGTTTTGCGAAATAAATTCGTTTGAATTGTACAGTTCACATCTATGAATAATTTTATATCCAAAAAGTCTATATGATTGATGTTAACTGATGAGGTGAATTTTAGATTAAAGGTATTATCGTTTAAATAGTTAATGAAGGCCCCCAGTGTGTTGTGGTCCCCCTCCCATATCAGAATAAGATCGTCTATGTAGCGACGGTAAAAAATAATGTTCTTACGAAAAGGATTGGTGTCACCGAAAATGTGTTTGTTTTCCCAGAAGCCCATAAAAAGATTTGCGTAAGAAGGAGCGAAAGAAGTACCCATAGCGGTGCCCTGTTTTTGGAGATAGAAGTGTTAGTCAAAGAGAAAATAGTTGTGCTGTAATAAAAATATTATGCAATAATAATGATTAATTTGAAACGCAATCAGAAGCACTATATTAAGGGGGTTACTGCTTACCATGGATACCATATGTGTCAATGTTTCAATCAGACTATATGCATAAAATAATAGCTTTAACATACAATTTTTTTCCAGTTTTTTGCAGTAGGCGATACTCTTGAATGGACTAAGATGAAAGTTATCTTTTGACACCTCACAAATCCTTTCTCCATGTGATCTAAGATTATTTTAGCCTGTTTTAGTTTTACCATGTGCAAAAACCATCAGAATGAAGCTGGCCTAGCCTGAATGGGCGGCAAAAGCCGGTGACCAGGGGGTGCGGCCTCCCCGAACCTGTTTGGCCGCAGAAGCAGCCGGGGGAGGGGCCTCATGGACCGAACCTGTAGGCAGGAACAAGCATTGGTCACTTGGTCCTGGCTAGCAGCGGTTTCCCACCCACCCATCCCTAGGTTGGGGGGGGGGGGGTAGGTGCCTGTCCTGCCAGAAGGGGCTCAGGGCTGCTAAAGCTGGGGTTTGAAGTGAGGGGGCAGTCACCGGGACATACTTCCAGGTGCCCCCTTCATGTTACCATCACCGAGCATTCTGTCACGGACTGGCAGTACGCTATCTCCATTTATTATTAATAAAGCCGTGGCCTTTTTACCTCCAGACCGTGTCCTCTGGTTATTCATAACGTTATATGTCGATAGTGTTAAAGGGAGAGGGGAGGAAAAGCTCGCGCCTCCTTAGTCATAAAGAAGCAGTATGCTCAGGAAGGCCACAACAAAAGTTGTGCTACTGTAGTATGCAGCCTGGCTTTAATGTCTGAGACTATACAGACATCAGATTATCTCTGAATACTCTTTGATGTGTACAGTGGGGACTATAGAACTGTGCACTATTCACACAATACAACTGTCTGGGATTTTCTTTTCCATGCTTGTTTTTTTCAGCTTTTTGTTAAATATGCAGTCACACTTAGCGTACAAAAATTGTAAACAAGTTACCATTTGAATTAGCTTCCTCAAACACATGCATTTACTCTTAATGTGCAAATGCCACTTTTCTTCTTTGTTTGAAAATGAATATTATTTTTGTTTTTACAGTGGGAACCCTGCAACTGATTCCTTCTCTCCCCTCTCTTCCTTTCTCTCTCCCCTCTCTTCCTTTCTTTCTCCCCTCTCTTCCTTTCTCTCTCCTCTCTCCTCTCTCCTCTCTCTCAGCCCCCTCTGTCACTCAGCCTCCTTCTCTCATCCCCTTTTCTCTCTCAACCCTCTCTGTGACTCTGTCCCCTTCTCTCGCTCATCCCCCCTCTCTCTCTCTTTCATCCTCTCTCTGTCCCGCTCTCTCAATTCTCTCTCTCAATCCTCTCTCTATCCCTCTCTCTGTCCCTCTCTCTATCTCTCTCATTCTCCCTCTCATTCTACCTCTCATTCTCCCTCTCATTCTCATTCTCCCTCTCATTCTCCCCCTTCTTTTTCTCACTCAACCCCTTGTCTCTATCTCTGTCTAGTCTCTCTCTCCCCCTTACGTTGGGACAGGCCCGGAGACAGAGTGGAGCTGGGGGCAGACCCCGCGGACATGATGTGGAAGTTGAACCCAACTTCCATCATTGGCCGCGGGGCGTAACTAGAAGGCTGTGGTTTTCCTCCCACTGAAAATGGGAGGGCAACAAAGCAGCACAGGCAGGTACCACCGGCCCTGGGCCTGGGGGCCCCCAAGGCATGAGGCCCTGTGCAGCCGCACCGGTAGCACCTGCCTAAAGCCGGCTCTTTAATGTGTTAATGCCTCAATAAGTCAATGAGGGAGCTTTATGGATTTGGGCCTGTGTGTTAACGATCCTTATTGAATCTCCCCCTAAGTGTGGGTTGAACCTTTATCCACTTGCCTCATAAAATCACTCTAAAAAACAGAAGCACCAGTTACTTTCTAACTTTGAAAAAAGACATCTGGAAATTCTCTCTGTCTTCTGTCTGCTTGTTTTTTCGCACATGTATCAGAAAAGGAACTTGTAAGTGGAGATAGTAATAGAAGAAAATAACTGTAACAAGTAGAAAAAGCAGGAGGAGAGACAGAAACATGACAAATCAATTACTTGTGGTTTAAACCACTAAATCGGTCTGAAATGCTGTGAAATGTGTTATGTAAAAGTATTCTGGAATTTCTAAAGCTCTGTGTATTCATCCCTCTCCCTCTTCCTGTACTAAGAGTTGGCAATTAAATACAACATACTGTACTATATGCCAAGTTATTTACATTATATACTGAACATACAGTATGCATGGACAGCACATAATCTCAACACAATACAGTATCCATATGTAGCATAGCGTCCGGCCGCTACTCTTTTGTTGGAGCCCCCACAGTGTAAGTCCTGGTAAGTACAGGCAATGTGAGTGAGGGGTTAGATTCTCTCATGCAGGCCTAGCTTGTTGTTGCAGCCTGGATACACTGGCTGTATCCAAGGGCGGGCCTAGCAGCAACCTGAGAGTGTCAGCCTGGGGGAGGATACTGGATGGGTCATATGCAAATGTATGATGCCTATCAGTATCAGACCTGCCTTGTTATGGGGCAGGGTTACAAGCCCAACCCCCACGGTATATACTGGCACTCTCTCAGAAGTCTGTGTCTCTTTCCTCCCCATGTGGAGTTATAACATCTACCCTGTATCCCACTAGGGGATACAGGAGGCGCACCAGAACGGAACCTAGATGGGCCTCAAGCCTTAAGGTATCCTTCCAGGGAATGAGGACTGCTGTGAGTTCTGGGACAACGAATAAACATCCATTGAACCATCTAAGCTTGTGTGATTCACTGCCTTGTGATAAGAGAGGTGTCAGCATGGACCATCTTGCAGACACAGGATCCTCGCTGACTGGAGGCACTGCCAACAGAGAATAAGAACCCTGAAAGCCTGCCCTGATTCTCCCCACATCATTACATAATTATCATGCCCTAATTTAAACTACAGTGTGAATGCAGCTTTATTTGGTATCAGGACGCAATATAATTAAATTACACCCCTTCCTCCCACTTTTTCAATAAAGCACTGCAATCTTAAATGCGAGTCAAATAAGGTGACGGAACCTACAGTACAACTTGCAGCATAACAGCCTAGAGCTAATCTCATTACAATTCTAATGCTTCCTAACCTCTTCACTGCTGGAAAGCCTGCCACAATCACTCAGTCATAAGCGGCTGGCCCCTCCACAAGCAAAGAGGTTACAAAGCATTTGTATTTTTATTTATATAGTGACAACTATGCGCACAGCACTTTACAGACAAAACTATACAATACATAATCAAGGGAAGAGAATTACAATTAAGTTCATAAGACTTAAAAGCAAACATTGGGTATAGGAGTTCCTTCCCCTTACAATCTAAGGCCAAGGTCAAGGTGACGGCATTGCGGCGTGCGTGCGCACGCATCCGCACGCACTTCAAGGACTCTTACTTGTTTGTAAAAGGCTTGTTATATAGTATGCACTGGTGCGTGTGCGGGCGCGCCCAGTGTGTGCGTGGCGTGCGCATTTAGTTGCTATAGCGCAAGTGTTGACACTCGCAGCTAGGGGGCGTGGCTCTGACATCACAGCATTAGGCCGCGCTGTGATTAGCTCGCTGCATGGCAGCAGCGTGAAAATACACATTTCTTGTATTTTCACAGATCTGCCACATGAACACTCACAGCCGTGCGCGCGTGTGTGTCAAGTATAGCAACTGCTGGCTCACACCCTGCAATTATCATTGAAGCGCACGCGCACTATATTACAAGCCTAAGGCTAAGGCCCCGGTATCTCCGTTGCAAGGCGCGCCCGCGAGATTGGCGGCGCGTGCAGCCGATTCCCTGGTCTGCAGCTCACTGCAGGAAGAGAGACTGGGGGGGCGTGGCGGGGGAGTGACAGGGCGCGGCCATGACATCACCCGGCAGGTTCGCCCTCATTGGCTGAACCGTCGGGGGGCGTGCCGTATCGCTCGACGCGAGTCCTGCTCTCAATTCTATTGAGAGCAGGAGCAGCTCTCGCCCCAGCGCTGCGGCCCCCCCTCGCAGCGGGCCCGGCGCCATTTAGGGGAGGGCTCTCGTCCGTGCAGTGTCCGACACAGCTACATTTTGCCACCAGAACAGAAATTAAAATTGCGGGCTGCAGTCGCGTGACGTCAGCGTCACGTGAGCTGGTTCAGCCAAAGAGGGCGAACCAGCTCTTTGACGCATCTGCCCCGCCCCCAATCCCGCGACCCATCTCCTGCAGCTAGCGCACGCATCGCTGGGGCTGCAGGAGTATACGTGGGGACACGCATGGAAGCGTGCCATCGTGAGCTCGGCCTAAGGCTAAACTGATACACTCCACTTGCTTGCGAGAGTGCGAGCTCTATCCGTGCCACGCTGCTTTAGCACAAGCGATCTGTGCTCATAATGTTGCCGGCAATGGGGGGCTAAGTGGTGTGTTGCGAGACATACAAAGACAAAAGGAAGGAATACATAGCAGTGCCTATTTTATAGGGCAAGGTCAAGAAGGTACGCGTGTATGCAGTGGTTCATGAAGTCACTTTAGGACTATGTAATGCTTCATTGTGGAGGTGACTCAACTCAGGTGATAATTGCAGATGGGACGAGAAGGAGCTTATAATATAGGGAGAAGAGAGTTCCAGTAAAGTTGTAGGGAGCAGTATTAGAAAAACATTTCAGGAGCCACGAAGCAGTTTGCTTGAGATAACCCAACAGTCCTGGGAATAAGACATACTCCATGAAGCAGGAAGAAAAACAACATCCCACCCAATATGTATATTAATACATATAAAATGTTGGCTAAAGATCCAACAAAGGAGTTTTTTTGAAAGATCTTGAATTTATGTTTTTAGAGGTTAAATCACAAAGTATTATTAATGAATCATAGTTAACATTTTTATATAACAGATATCCTAGAATACAGGATTTCTATTTTATCCCTAAACTGTACAAACATTTGGAAGCACCACCAGGGAGACCTATAATTTCAGGTATTAATTACATTTCATCAAATGTACCACAATATATAGATTACTATTTACAACAATACTGTATGTCACAAATTTGCCAGCATACCTCAAAGAAACTACACAGATAATAAATCTATTGGATCAGATGACACAGAAGGAAATCTTTATTTGTGTAATACTTACTGTAATGTTGCATCACTGTATACCAGTATAGGCCATTTCTAGTGGTGCAGAGCAATTGAAAGGGGTTTGACTGAGTATAAGTAAATGGAACAAGAAAATGTAGACTTTATAATTATCTGCATCAAGTATATGGCTCTGGCTCCAGTCCTCCCTGCTTCACGCGCGCCTGGCGGTTCGTGCAAAGACTACAGTCGCAATCTGCGGCCTGTAGGGGAAATCTAGGAGTGTGGGGGGGGGGGGGGGGGGGGCAGGGCCATAATGGGGCACGGCCATGACGGGGCATATTTGACCTGCCATTGGCTGCACGCAGCCACGTAACCTCATCACGGCACGTGAAGACAACATTCTTGTCTTCCCTGCCAGCGTACCCGTCACAGCGCTTTGCTCACCCACACACAGCCACTGGGGCCTGGCCGATAGGAGGGCTGTGCAGTGGTGCGGCGCGCAGGCCGTAGCGCCCGCCGCCATGACCACCGGGGACTTAGCCTATCCTCCAACACAAATGCTTCTGGTTCAGTGAACGTTTCATTTCTCCAAATTTGTGGTACAGCCATGGGGCCAGATTACACAAATCTTTTCATGGGTGTGTGGGAAGAGGGTTTATATTTAACAATAACCTGATCCTCTGGCGTAGATATATTGATGAAATTATTTTTATCTGGCAGGGTGAAGAAAGTAGTTTGCACAATTTTATTGAATATATTAATCATAATGATATCATTTTGCATTTTTCTATCAGTTTTAATAAGCTAGAGATTCAGTTTTTAGATTTGGTATTATATTTTGATAATATAATTCAATGCAAGACCCACTTTAAGCCGGTAAATAGTAACAATTATGTACACATAAGGAGTTGTCATCACAGAAACTGGCTCAATAATATTCCTTATGGCCAATTGAGGACGTTGAAAAGAAATTGCACATCAGACGAAATCTATCACGGACAAGTTACTGTCTTAGAACAAAAGTATGACCCACAGTTATTGAACCGAACCTGGGACAGAGTTGAATGTTCAGACGGAAAGATCTCCTTACAGAAAGACCCACAAATAAAAGTGTTAATGAACATAAACTCTCCTCTTCCTTAATGTTACATTTATGTCTAAAGCACTTATTCCCATGATCTGTTATTTATATTATCTGTTATTTATTGGATTACCACATGTATTACTACTGTGAAGCGCTATGTACATTTATGGCGCTATATAAATAAAGACATACAATACAATACAATAAACAGTGGATTAAAGAATGTATACCCTTTATTACACAATTTAATAGAGAAACTTTCAAGATAAAAAAAAATATTCGGGAACTTTAAAGCAAGACCCTCTATTAGGAATTTTTTTGCCTGACTGTTCGCAAGTGTTCTATATTAAAGCACATAATTTAAAAGAAATATTGGCCCACAGTGCTTTTAAAGAACAAACAGTTCAAATAGACCAATGTAATTGGCTACCTGATAGCCTAAAAGGTTTTTTCGGGTGTCTTAACTGTAAGGCATGCAGTTATGGAATTCACAGAGTTGACTATTTCATTTCCAAAAAAACCTGGAGAGCATTTTAAAATTCCATTTTTATCAATTGTAGAATTAATTTTGTCATCTACTTATTGGAATACCCATGCATCAGCCTTCAATATGTAGGCCGGACAGTAAGACCCCTCAGAACCCGAATATTAGAACATATTATGAATATTGTAAACGGTTTAGAAGCACATACTGTAGTGTTTCATTACATGTTAAAAAATTACTCAATTCGGACCCTAAGGAATTAGTTTATAGAGGGATCAATTGGGTTCCTATAAATTGGAGCGATGGGAACAGAATCAGGGACATCTCAAAAGGAAACATTCTGGATGTACAGGCTGGGAACTTTGAATCCCTTTGGACTAAATGTTGACATCGATCTCAGCTATTTTTAAGTTGATTAGCTTAATGTTTAGTATGTTAAAATAACGAGCATTTGTTTGGCGGTTCAAGACAAAAATGAAAGTTCGTATATACTTTTAATGAAAAAATATCTTGCCCATTTTTTATAGGTTGCATTTGAAATATATAGTTTAATCTAGAACTTGAATCAAGTATTACGTTTGATAGAAATTCTCTATTTAAGTCTATTGGTCATAAAGTTTCTTAAGTTTTTTTTTTTATGAAAGAGCTAGCTATATTCAAGTTTTTTAGTGGATCTCAGAATGTTCTTTCAGTTAATTGTTAAATAAACGTTTTTATATTGAATTAGGAGAGATGAAGAATACATTGAGTCACCACTTAGTGGTTTATTACAATTTTATATGTAAGGATGTGAGGCATTCATGAACTATAATTTAGGAATTAAGCCAATCTTCTTTTTTTATACTATTAATTTTGACATATATATTTTTGGAAAGCTCTCCTTATGGTAGTGTGCTCCTTATCTTCTGTTTTTCTCCTTCCTCAGTTTTAATTTGTCATTTTTATATAATTTAGATGGTTGATTAAAATGTATTTATATGTATTATTCTTAGTAATTTGTCAAGTGTTATTTAGTGTACACTGATTCAGTAATTGGTTGATAATTGAATGTCATTTAATTCTCAGCGTTCATTTTATTTGGTATTATATGTATTGGTGCATATATATATATATATATATATATATATATATATATATATATATATATATATATATATATATATATTATATTTGTTCCCATTAATTTTGTGCATTAATGCTATATGTAACCCCCTCACACCGACCCCCCCCCTTAGGGGTTACTATATGGGGGAAACGGGTTACAGAATACTGGACACCTAACCCTATAGATAGTGTGTTTGCAAAGGAGGAACAGGAAGAGACCTAGCGCCACCCCTCTCTGCCTAGAGACAGGGAGTGAGAGCGAGGTGATAAATAGGAGGGGAGAAAGATTTCAACCCTGATTCCCTGGAGGAAAGACCAAGGAGGAATCTCAATTGTAAAGACTAGGTAGTAAATATTATGATCTAATATACATCCTACTTATGTAATATATGTCCATATATTCTTAATCCATAGTGACAAGAGGTTAATGTTGTGTAGATTAATAGGTAGGGTCTGAAGACTCCAACAGGGGGTCCCTGAATAACTTCAATAGTTGGTTGAATAAAGCACTTTATTATAATTCTGAAAACTGAGTATCCTCTATCTCTCTGATTAGAGTTGGGTTCCTCCTAGTTGGTATATAGCTACACAAAGTTGCGTCACTTTGAACTTTCAACAGGTAGGTATATGCCCAAATCAATTTTAAAAGTGATATCGTAAAAAAATACTTAAACACCCTGTGGGTGTAATGCATTGGAAGATATATATGCACGTACAGTAGCTCGCCGAATATACTAGCATATGAAAAATTCCTCTTAGCACAAAGATGTCCTTGTATTACCTTGGCTTCTATGCAGTGTGTTATCACAGGGTGTAGGTTTTCCCTTAACTTACTGTAACACCGCTGTTGCCCATCAGGCGTGTGCGCTTCACGGCTTGCCCGGTCTAACGTGGGTTAGATTTGTGGGGTGAGTGCTAATGATGGAAAATGGAGGGTACCTGTGCTATGCTGGCAAAGGTGATTCTCTCTCCACAGTATCCGCGTTGCAGCTGGAACCTAGTGCACCAGTTCTCTCCTCCCCGATCTGCTGCCGTGATCGTCTGTCCAGGTCCGCAATCACGTGGCTTGCATGATTACAGTACATTTGCTCTAGGGAACAAACACTACTGTGGGAAGCCAGGGATACCTATGCATATGAATAGAGGACAGTCCTCCTGGGTTCTTCACTCCAGTAATGCGGTGCAGCGAGAACCGCTGTTCCTTGTGTCCCACTCAGCCTCCATCCATCCGGGTTACTCTTCCTCCAACTCTGTATCCACAGGTGATGTTCCGTCAGGATTCAAAGTTTGGCGCCAAGACAGAAGATGTGTGTTTGTATGTATATATACATATACATACACACACACATATATATATATATATATATATATATATATATATATATACACACACACACACACACACACACACACACACAGTGTCGACAAACCTATACATTGCACCTCCCCGGCGAGTGGATTTAACATCGTGGCAAGCTCCTATTGGCCCAAGCAGCACACGTTTGGTACTAGGTGGCGAGTAGATTCTTTTGTTCGGCGACTAGATTTTTTTGGTGATTTGTCGACCACTGGTATATATCTATATATATATATATATATATATAGTTTACTGTTACCGTTCCAGGATTGGTAAACAGAGACAGCACTCAATGTTGAAAATCAAAGTGTATTAGTGAAAGCAAAAATACATCCAGAAACCCAACGTTTCGGTCCTACAGATGGGACCTTCCTCAGGGGGATATCCCCCTGAGGAAGGTCCCATTCTGTAGGACCGAAACGTTGGTTTCTGGATGTATTTTTGCTTTCACTAATACACTTTGATTTTCAACATTGAGTGCTGTCTCTTGTTTACCAATCCTTGGAACGGTAACGTATAACTACATTCTCTATATGGGACGTGCACCTGTGGCTTACCAGCACCTATTGGAGTGCCAACTGCCGTATCTGACTATATATATTATATATATATATATATCATTATAGGCAATACGATACGTTTGGAAGACGATATTAGAGGCAGCACTCCAGTAATTGGTCAAAAGAAATTTGTATTAACAAGACATCTTATCCACCGTTTCGGTCCTCGTTGGACCTTTCTCAAGGTGATGTAGTTACAGAGTGAATAGAACACTATATATACCCAAAACCATGACACACAGGTGTGCCACATAAACATAATTGACAATGCATTGCATCATAATTGGAGACTCTCTGTCAAACCTGCAGCTATATCCAGCGCTGCCTGAAACATGTGGGTTTGCTCCTGTGTTGGAATGCACTAACCACATGAACATGTTGAACAATGCATTTGCATACCTAATTGGAGACTCTGTCATACTGCAGCTAGGGCACAATGGCAAAAAGAGCCTCTAATGAATAGAACTGAGGGCTGTCACTGTGACTGTTGCTCCCTGAATGAGCAACAGAAATGTATAAGCACAATGGCTGAATGTCAGCTCTTGGGCAAGCCAGATCAGATGTCATTACAACTAACATATGATTGAGAAACATGTGGCACTGTCATAAAAAAAACCAAAAGTGGTAGTGTGCAGATAGTAATAAATGTGAACATAAATAACAACATGGTCTGGCAAAAAAAAAAGGAGATGAAGTCCAGAGCAGCACTGAAAAAACAAGCTGGTGCCAGGCTCTGTGGATCAGAGCTGGCCATGGAAGAATTGCATGTTATTATGGCTCTTTATATGATGCCATTAGTAAACACTAGAATGATCTGTGCGTTTAAGATAAAATTGAGTGTTCGAACACATATTATGATGATGAGGCAGTCCCGCCATGTTATAATCGTAAGCACATGAGTCTGATCAGATGTGACTTATGGAAGCAGCGTCTTGTGTCAGACAATGACATTCAGACAGATCAGTATTTATGATCATGATAATCTCCACCATATGGATTCCGTGTGCTTATGATGAATGGACTACATGCGTTAATCCCTGAGGAGCCATAATCTCTGTGAAACATTTTGGATTTTGACTTGACACTGAGACCTGGAAGACATCGTACCAAGAGTGGTGGTTATTTTGGAGTTTGTAAACAGCAGGGCGAGTGAACTGGGGAGCGAGGGTTCCCGGCGGGGCACTTAACGGAATAGCCAGCCCTATCTGAAATGGAACCCCGGGTGTCCCAGTTGTCCCATTGTCTATCTACCTGAAATCGTCTTAATTTGAGACGTCTTGTAGTATATTTCTATGTACATTACGGTCTTTCACAATACAAAATTTTTGCACTATGCTTTCTCCTCACCATTTTTTGGTCTTTTGAAAGATGAGATCTGAAAGATTTGGAAGCTGCAAGAGTAGCTTGAAACACAACGCTTGATTTTCACATATAATATATGAGTGTATATGCTAAACACTATCATTTCCTGTAGATGTGCTATAACAGCTATACTATGTTTATGATTTATGTTTTCATATATACCCTGGAATCAATTTGTACCTCAGAATGTCTTATAAAACCAAATATAATCAAAAATTTAATCACTCTTTATACCACTTTGCTGCCTCAAGTGCCAGCAATGTATTCCTCTGCATTTCCCGTATTTGTAGGCCGTGAAACATTACAGGATTTTCTTTCTTCCTTCTTATTAGATACTTATTGAGCTTTCTATATTTTTCTGCTGTTTGGCTATTGATGGCATCATTAGTACATCACAACTGAGGACAACAAGAATAAGTGTCGCACTCTCTTCTTTGCTCTCTCTGTCACACTCTCTTCTTTGCTCTCTCTGTTGCCCTCTCTTCTTTGCTCTCTCTGTCGCACTCTCTTCTTTGCTCTCTCTGTCGCACTCTTCTTTGCTCTCTCTGTCGCACTCTCTTCTTCGTGCTCTCTGTCGCACTCTCTTTGTCTCTCATTCTCTCAGTGTGTGTGTCTCTCATTCTCTCTCTTTCTCTGTGTGTGTGTGTGGGTGTGCCGCTCTGTGTGTGTGTCTGTCTGTCTGTCTCTGTCTGTCTCTCTCTGTGAAGCGCCGACGTCCAGACACTGGTTAAGGGGTTCAGGAAACTAGTCATTCAAATCTGGCTTTTATTTCTAGATCCGACATTTATACACACACACACACAAACACACACATACATACACACCAAGGACTAATTGTAGTATAATGTAATACAATAAATACATTTATGTCAAAAACGAATGTTGTTCTGACTAGGAATTTATTAAATGTATTTTATTTATATATTTTATTTTAAAGCGGGGTTGGGGGCGGGACTAGGGGCAGAGTTGGGGGCGGGACTGGGGGCGGGACAAGGTGGCGAGTAGATATTTTGGTTGGGCGAGTAGATTTTTGGGTGATTTGTTGAACACTGTATATATATATATATAGGCAATACGATACCGTTTGAAGACAAATATCAGAGGCAGCACTCCAGGTAAGTGGTCAAAAGACATTTGTATTAACAAGACATCTTATCCAACGTTTCGGTCCTCGTGCGGGACCTTTCTCAAGGTGATGTGAGTTACAGAGTGAATAAGAACACATATATATACCCTCAAAACCCATGACACACAGGTGTGCCACATAAACATAATTGGACAATGCATTTGCATACCTAATTGGAGACTCTGTCATACCTGCAGCAATATCCAGCGTTGCCTGAAACATGTGGGTCTGCTCCTGTGTTGGAATGCACTAACCCCATGAACATGGTTGGACAATGCATTTGCATACATAATTGGAGACTGTCATACCTGCAGCTAGGGCACAATGGCAAAAAGAGCCTCTAATGAATAGAACTGAGGGCTGTCACTGTGACTGCTGCTCCCTGAATGAGCAACAGAAATGTATAAGCACAAGTGGCTGAATGTCAGCTCTTGGGCATAAGCCAGATCAGAGTCATTGCAACTAACATATGATTGAAAACAATGTGGCACTGTCATAAAACACCAAAAGTGGTAGTGTGCAGCATAGTAATAAATGTGAACATAAATAACAACATGGTCTGGCAAAAAAAGAGAGATGATAGTCCAGAGCAGCACTGAAAAAACAAGCTGGTGCCAGGCTCTGTGGATCAGAGCCGGCCATGGTGAAGAACAGCCTTTATGCATATCCATCTCTATCATGGACGAATAACATATGTATCAATCTACCTGATACCAATGTATAACATTGTGTTCTGAAGGGACTGTAAACATCTATGCTCCTTTACTCACTGATTGGATAGCAACAAGCAAGCGCGCTGTTAGCCATTTGTTCAGGATACACAGTGTCATGACGCAGCGCGGGCAGCTATTGGCTCAACGCTAGATGTAGTGTGCTACCATGGAGATGGAGACGCGTCTCTAACACTAGGATCCGGGATCATGATATCTCCTCCTACTTGGGCACATTAGCGTCAGCGGGAAATCAGCTATCTGCGCTTTAGTTAATTTTGGCGCCAAAATATTCTCAATTGTTTGGGCTATAAATCGTCTGCATTTGCTCTCACTGCCATCAATCCCAGTAGAAGGCTCTGCCGAAATGCGTAGGAGTGGGGGCGTGGAGAGGGGACTTTTTCTTCTACCTTCCTACACTGGGACTCAGCGTGAGGCTCATCACCATCTACTCTGTGGTGATGTATTCGGGTCTTTCCTATACCTCTGGACTCTGTGCTATTTGACACTGGATAGTGGACTTGATACTCAGTAGTTACTATGTGCTTTGGGTGCTGTACAATGTACTTTTCCTCCACCCATGCACAGCTGTTTCTAGCAATATTTGCTGCCTTTTTCTACTATATCTGTGTAGATTTGGTATGAGTGTGCACTCTGTGTATGTCTGGCCCACTTACCTGCGTGCTTTGCTCTTCACTGCCAGTTCTCTTTGATTGAGCTGGTTTGTGTGCTATCAGGCTGAATTGCACTTTGCTATGTTCCCAGTACTAATTCACTTTTCATCTAGAGTCCTTTTGGGTTATGTTATTACCCTGTCCCGCGCCTCCATGTTATGCTGTTCATTGTCCGTAGTTAGGTAGTGGTCCGTCCCCCTCCATTTTTATTCTTTCTTCCCTGTTTTCATTATGTTAATAAAATGTGTTTATTGTTTGGATGTTTGGATGTTTGGATGTTTGGTTGTTTGGATGTTTGGATGTTTGGATGTTTGGATGTTTGGATGTTTGGATGTTTGGATGTTTGGATGTTTGGATGTTTGGATGTTTGGATGTTTGGATGTTTGGATACACTTGTGTGCTCTTCCAGGGATTCTTTTCTGTTTTGTTCTCTTATGATTCTTGCCCTTGGAGCACTGCAGGCTTTAAATATATATATATATATATATATATATATATATATATATATATATATATATATATATATATATATATATATATATATCTATCTATATAGACAGTGGTTGACAAATCACCAAAAAATCTACTCGCCACACAAAAAAATCTACTCGCCACCTAGTACCAAACGTGTGCTGCTTGGGCCAATATTTACTCGCCCGGGGGTTAAATCCACTCGCCCGGGGCGAGCAAATGTATAGGTTTGCCGAACACTGTATATAGATATGTATGTATGTATGTCTTTATTTGTATAGCGCCATAAAATGTACATAGCGCTTCACAGTAGTAATACATGTCATATAAATAACAAATATAAATAACAGATCATGGGAATAAGTGCTTCAGACATACTGTAAAAGTAACATTAAGGAAGGAGTCCCTGCTCCGAGGAGCTTACAATCTAATTGGTAGGTAGGGAGAACGTACAGAGACAGTAGGAGGGAATACTAGTAAGTGCGTCTGCAGGGGGCCAAGCTTTGTGTCATGTGTCCATGATTATCCAGTGCTACTCATATGCTTCTTTAAGCAGATGTGTCTTAAGGTGGGTCTTAAAGGTGGATAGCGAGGGGGCTAGTCGGGTATTGAGGGGAAGGGCATTCCAGAGGTGTGGGGCAGAAAGTGAGAAAGGTTTAAGGCGGGTTTTTTTTAGTAGATCAGCTTCTAATACCACAAATACTGACACCACTGAGCATACTGGTAAATTTAAACCTCGCAGTACTTTTGATCCCCAAACGCATAATCATAGTATACATACTTTTATGCACTTGATAGAATTGGAGACAAGGGAGAAATTGAGAAATTATAAAACTAGCTATTCAAATCTCTCCAGGGAAGAACATAGAGCCATTAAATCCCTAAGCTCAAACACCGATATTATTATCAGAGCAGCTGACAAGGGGGGTGGCGTGGTTGTCATGCCATATACCTATTATAAACAAGAGATCGAAAACCAACTAGGGGTTATCACACATTACAAATGTCTCACTACAGACCCCACAATCAGCTATAAAAGGGAGATAGACACCATTATAGATCTTGTGCTCACTAACAGATGGATTTCTGAAGAAACAAGTAAATTTCTCAAACAAAACAGTCCTATTATTCCTGTTATTTACATTCTACCCAAAATCCATAAATCTATCACAGCACCACCAGGTAGGCCAATTATTTCAGCCAGGGGATCTTTAACTCATCCCCTTTCTCAATACGTAGATTTCTTCCTGCAGCCCATGGTAGCCAAAATGAAAACCTATATTAAAGACACTACAGATTTTATTAATCAAATAAGCACACTCTCTGATATTTCAGATGAGATCATTTTGGCTACCATGGATGTCGCCAGCTTGTATTCAAACATCAATCATACTGACGCATCAAAGCAAGCAGAGAACACCTTCAGAATCTAAATACGTTTCCCAATCCTCCAACTCACTTTTTGCTATTATTAATGGATGTAATTCTACATAAAAATTACTTTAAATTCGAGGAGAATTTTTATTTACAGCTCATTGGTACAGCGATGGGGTCTAATATGGCCCCATCATACGCAAATCTTTTTATGGATTACTATGAGCAGAAACATTTCTTTGACAATCCACAATTAAGCAAACACATTATTAGGCTTTATCGCTACATTGATGACTTGTTTTTACTCTGGTCAGGGACAGAGTTGGAATTACTAGCTTTTGTTGACATGTTAAACAGTCTACCCTCCACTATACGCTTTACATTGAGCTTTAGCAAAACAGAGGTTGCTTTTCTTGATACAGTTGTTTACAAGGACAATGGGCATTTGGCAACCAAGATTTACAGAAAAGCTACGGACGAAAATACTTTGCTACTAGCATCCAGTCACCATCCGGTACCCATGAAGAGAGGTTTACCCTTCTCACAGTTCCTAAGAGTCATAAGGATAACTAGCGATCCCTCCAGACTAGAAGTGGCTTTGGAAGAAATGAAAGACTCTTTTCTAGAACGTGGTTATATCCATAAGGAGGTGATCTTGGCACTGCAGGAAGCAAAAAACATAGAACGATCTACTCTTCTAAAACCACCACACAAACAGGCATGCGATAACCGCTTCAATATCAAGAGCACCTATACTACAGCATCCAGTTATATCAAACAAAGCATTCTACAACACACACATATCCTAGCAAAGGATAAACAAATTGGACAATACTTCCAGGATCCACCTCGCTTTTGTTATCGGAAAGGCCGCAATTTGGGTGATTTTCTCACACAAGCAGATCCAAGTTCTAAATATGTCAAGAAACAGTCCTGGCTTAGCAGACCGGTGGGGGTGTACAAATGCGGGGGATGTGTCAACTGCCAGTACATGGTGCTTGGAAAAACCTACCCACACCCACATCAAGGGAATCGTATAAAAAGCAAAGATTTCATGAACTGCGATTCAAAATTTGTGATTTACTTCATCAGATGCCCATGCGGGCTCTATTATATAGGCAAGACCATACGCATGTTGAAAGAACGACTAAGTCTACACCGTTCCGCTATCAGAAAGGCTCTAGCAGACACAGACAACAAAGATGATTTATCCCAGCAACCGGTGGCACGTCACTTCAAAGAAAAGAAACGCAGCCTTGCCACTCTTCGATGCATGCCAATTGCACAGGTCCAGGCATCTCCTAGAGGAGGAGACCGGAACAGAGCCCTACTTCAACTGGAAGCAAGAACCATTTTCAGTTTAGATACATTAAGTCCCCGTGGATTGAACGAGGATTTTAAACTGAGTTGTTTCCTGTAATCAGCCTGTCCGGACAGTGACTCATCCATATTAGGTGACTTTTCGTCCCCAGGATCGGAGTAAAAAAAAAAAGCATGTTCTTGTATAGCGCTGCTAATTGTGTGCAGCGCTTTACAGAGACATTTTGCAGGCACATGTCCCTGCCCCGTAGAGCTTACAATCTATGTTTTTGGTGCCTGAGGCACAGTATACTGGACATGTCTGTATTGACTATACGGGTGATACATGTGTACATTAATCACTTTCCTGTCCATAATAGGATTCTTATTGTTTCCAGCACAGGAAAGCCATCCTGGCTTATCTAATCAGTAGACACCGATGTTCTATATGCTTATTTGCCTTGCCTTTAATGAATGTTTCTTGTTCCCACTGTAATATAGTTTTTTTCTCCAGCAGGGGATCAGATGTGACTTATGGAAGCAGCGTCTTGTGTCAGACAATGACATTCAGACAGATCAGTATTTATGATCATGATTAATCTCCACCATATGGATTCGTGTGCTTATGATGATGGACTACATGCGTTAATCCCTGAGGAAGCCATTAATCCTGTGAAACATTTTGGATTTTGACTTGGACACTGAGACCTGGAAGACATCGTACCAAGAGTGGTGGTTATTTTGGAGTTTGTAAACAGCAGGGCGAGTGAACTGAGGGAGCGAGGGTTCCCGGCGGGGCACTTAACGGAATAGCCAGCCCTATCTGAAATGGAACCCGGGTGTCCCAGTTGTCCCAGTTGTCTATCTACCTGAAATCGTCTTAATTTGAGACGTCTTGTAAGTATATTTCTATGTACATTACGGGTCTTTCACAATACAAAATTTTTGCACTATGTGCTTTCCCATTTTTTGGTCTTTTGAAGAGATGAGATCTGAAAGATTTGGAAGCTGCAAGAGTAGCTTGAAACACAACGCTTGATTTTCACATATAATATATGAGTGTATATGCTAAACACTATCATTTCCTGTAGATGTGCTATAACAGCTATACTATGTTATGATTTATGTTTTCATATATACCCTGGAATCAATTTGTACCTCAGAATGTCTTAATAAAACCAAATATAATCAAAAAGATTTAATCACTCTTTAATACCACTTTGCTGCCTCAAGTGCCAGCAATGTATTCCTCTGCATTTCCCGTATTTGTAGGCCGTGAAACATTAACAGGATTTTCTTCTTCCTTCTTATTAGATACTTATTGAGCTTTCTATATTTTCTGCTGTTTGGCTATTGATGGCATCATTAGTACATCACAAACTGAGGACAAAAGAAAGAAGTGGCAACTGACAATTTACGTCATGTTTGTTCTGCTAAGACTACTTGAGATAAAGGAAGTCATTATATAAAACCCTCCCAAAAAATGTAGCCACAAAGGAAACATAAAAAAAACTGTAAAGCACTTATACTGGTCTGATTTCTTTGAAGGCACGTCAAACACCTACATTTAACCTTTTAAACACATTAGCTAATTTTGTTCTTAGGCTGAAAAAAGAAAGCAATTAGCTAGCTCTGGGTTTCACATTTATTCACCTAGGTTATAAACTTGTACTGAATGGATTTTTCCTCGATATATACTGATGTTGCTAAGGTTACTACTCTCTCTGGCACCTAGCACCGGACATACATAACACACCAATGGGAGTAGAGGCCATTCTTTCGAATCAGCTGCATGCGAGAAGGGGGTTGGTCTACCATGTTATTTTACCTGCGGTAGCGTGCCAGCGGGTGCAAAAACGTTGACAATCTATAGATCTGGCGGTAACTCTATCTTTGTACTTCTATGAATAACTCATATGTGATAAAAGGTATCAGAAAATATAAAGTGCAACATATGAGTTAATTTATGTGCCTGTAACTTCCTCTTGCTGATCTTTATTTATGGGTTGCAGGCATCCTTCATGCATTCAAATTTCTCATTTTCATCATTCGTGTTGGAAACCAGGACTATTTTGAGTAATGCCAACACATTATCGTTATGGACATATTTGCATACAAATGGATAACATCTCAATTTAGTAAACATGTCTTTGCTAAAGTGCTCTTATTTGTGTGGAACAATGAAGATGACCTCATAAAATGTATTTTCGGAAATAGGGTCAGTTCTAATGATTGCTGCAGTATCTCAGACTACCAAGAGTCAAGCCATAAGGAGAGTGATGCAGGGAAGTTTTGGAGTGCAGAACAATAGCACTGTGTGCGGTGTCAGTAAAAGATTGATGGGGTAGTGCAACACAACACTGAAGTGCATTGGCACAGCTATGAAGTAATACAGTTTTCATCTACAGTTTCTGGATAGAAATGACGAGAGAGGGGCTAAATCTCTGGAGCAAGTTAGGCATTAAAGTTGGAAAGGATTTGTGGCACCATAATGTTTTGTGGCAACGTATGGTCTGTGTTGGGGAAGTCAGCTATAATTATAGTTATTAGTACTCCATTCATACGGGTGTCTACCTTGTCGTGGCTCGCAAGCTTACAACGCTTTGTCCAAAGGGTTAAACTAAATTACCCTTTTTCAAGAGAATATATAAGTATTTTACTGTGTATTTATGTCATGTTGGATGTAGCATCGGGCTGCACTGTTGTCTGTTGTATACATATGCCACGCTCAATAGCACTCCTTTTTGACACTTATATACACACATATATATATATATTATATATTGTGGGGGCTCAGGGGTTCCCAAAAAGAGCTTGCTAGGGTTTTGTTAACCTATTCTCAGCTGTTCCAGCTGTTGGGGGTTAGTGGCTCCTCCTTCCCAGGTTTTAAGCCCTCCCCTCCCCACTTCCCAAGTTAGTAGGTCCTTTCATTCTACTGGATATAGATCCAATGTGGTCTTTCTCTCTCCTAATAGAGGTAAATGAGAATTTTAATCCTTAGAGGTATAGTATTTTATCTGGTAGTGTTAGGACTTGCGAACGGGTGTCTGCCTTGTCGTGGCTCGCAAGCTTACAACGCTTTGGCCAAAGGGTTAAACTAAATAACCCTTTATCAAGAGAATATATAAGTATTTTACTGTGTATTCATGTCATGTTGGATGTAGCATTGGGCTTCTCTGTCTGTTGTACTCCATTCATAAAGCTGATGTAAAAATACCATTCATCATAAACCATCTCACATCAATTTAGTGAACAATCCAAGATGGATGAGGATGGATTGTACCATATAAAGAGTTCCAAATTTCAGTCCTACGTACAAAAAGTGTGTAGATTCAAAATAAAATGAACAACATTTCTGGACTGGCTCATATGCAGCTAAAAAGTACTCACCGATAAACTTTGGAAGGCAGAAACAAAAACGTATGGTTATGTGAGGTAATTGAACTTCCCAGTGGTGTTTGATATCTGCTTTTTCAATTGCTACAGTAGGTGCAGTGTTTTCTTTAGCATGCAGACAATGACTGCAATTTGCCTTTAGTCTTTGGACATATGAACCACTCCCTTAACACATGGCCTTCTCCCAACAATCCATTTCCTCCCCACATTAGCTCCTTTTATTAATGGACAACCTCCCTAACCCTACAGTGATACCTGTTAACCACTTACTTGCTTACTCCCAGTCCACTTGGTTTCTTGACAGTCAGAATGCAATTTGTTTGAAGAGGAGCTTTAGGTCAATTGTGTAGTCACCAAGGTAACCTCTGGGGCTGCCACCTGGCCAACTAATGCGGATTATTAAAAATGAATAAGATATTTAAACACCTGAACCGGTATGTTGCTTCATTTTTAATGTGGAGTTTGGCTCAAGGCATTTAAAAGCCAGGTTAGGTTGGCAAATCATTAACTGAAATAAAAACAATTAAAAAACAGCTCTGTGTAAAACTTTTACTTTCATTTGTTGCAGGGTAGCCAGCATAGTCACACCATTCTCAACGTATTAAAGTCATATATTATCCCTCTTTAGCATAGCTGGATCGCATAGCATAGATCCAGCATAGGATAGCATAGATCCTGATGATAAGGGCTAGATGTGGGTAAAGTACTTGCAAAAGCACTGACATGGGTTACTCTTTTAAGTTATAAAGATGGAAAAATGAATGGACCTTTGTTTAGGGGATGTGTATGGATCAGACACACAAATTCCAGTTGACATGAAATAAATCAGTTAATTTGATGTTCATTTGCTGCTACAGTATATGGATTCCTATTTGTCCCAGCCACTGACACACAACTCTCACACTCTTCAATAATCTGTTGAGATCCTGGGCCTTCTTGACAGGTCTTGTATGCCTCTCTCTGTCTTTAGCCATCACCTGTCCTAAGTCATTTTCAACAACATGGACTATTTCCAAAATACCAGTGATTTAAAGCTCACTCTTGTTCTATATTAGAAAATCACTTTCTATTGATACTGTACATCTTACCCATATGTTTAATAAATACAAATATACTGTGACAAGCGCTAAACCTAATAATACAGTGCAGTGCACAAATAACTAAGCAGCCTGGTAATCTACTGAGACATCTCATATGTCTCAAACCATATTAAATATATACAAAAATAGATACAAAACCTGGCGCATAAGTGAGTGTGATTAAAGTCCAAAATGAATGAATGAAGTGACTGATAGTCCTAATTCTACAACCTTGAGTGGCCGGTGAGAAATGAACTCAATTCACAGTTCATAGGGTCAGAAACCAGTTCTTCTCATGGGATGGGATTAATCCTGCATATGTGAGATATTAAGCAGAAAGAACAAACATTGCGCAGTATATTTAATCAGACAATAATAATATTCTGAATGCTGGGTTCACTGAAATGCCTACTTACTAGAAGTAGCTAGATCGCATGCAGGGGAGAGAAACTGTGCTTTAAACCTTCCTGGCCCCGGGAGCTTCTGGTATGGCACGAACCCCTCGTTGTGTCCTTAGCCTCCGTGGGTCTTGAAAAGCTGTCTCTTCAGATCTTGTCTTTAGGAATCCTGCACCTTTTTCTCCGGTAAAAAACAAAGAGGGACAGGGGATTGCGCAGCACAAAAAAACTTTTAATGACGCCTTCCTAAAACACAAATAAAATACTCACAAGTGAAGGTGAGTGTAAAAACAATAAAGAAGTGCCCGGCCCAGCACACACAGCAGCCGCCTCAGTCACTGAGAGTCCTTCCCGGTACCGCGTGTACCTCGCGTGTATCCGGTGCAGTTGGATGACGTCACCGTCTTCAGTTTTGACTGGCAGCTGGAATGTCTGAGACAATGCTTCTTAGGCTCCTCCCTACGCGTTTCGTGACGGGGAACGTCACTTCGTCAGGGGATTGTGACCCATATGTTTGGCTGACCACAGGCCTGTCCCTAGGTGGTAAGCAGGTAAGGCACTGCCTAGTCTGCCTAGAAGATCTCAGGAATACATATAGGTTTGAAGCAAGGGGTCTTTGGAGCTGAACCCTGTTAATTGCAGCTTCATTTACCCCCTGCTTCCTGAGATACTTACCTTCCTAGGGGATGTCAGTATCTCAGCTCAGGTTTAAAGCCCCCAGTCACATGTACCAATAGGAAGCCGCATATGATGCCACAACTTCCTATTGGCCCATGTGATGGAACATCTAAACCTGAGCTGAGATACTGGCACCCAATAAGGAGGTATCTCAGGAAGCAGGGGGTCCCCGAAGCTGAAATTAATAGTGCTAGCCTAAGGGTGGCTGTGGCAGTGAGAGTGTTAACCAGGCCAATAATAAACGTATTATGCCCGGCTGGTTAACCCTAAACTGTGTTGGGACAGAAGGGGTTAAAATGTATTGCAACCATCAGCCAATGTTTTCCCCTACACTACCTTTATTGTCCCTAATTTGCAGCTAGGACGCTAGATGCAGTTACAATGAATGAATGAACTATGTGCTAACTGTATTTGCGACACAAGGGGGAGCTGCTAGCGCTGTACCAAGCGCTGATTGAAGAAGTGTGCCCGTGAATAAGTAGCTGCTTTCAAGATAGGTATCAGTTTTGCAGACCACAGACAATGAAACCGCAAAGTCATTTGAATAAGTGGTCTGTGGTTTAGCTGAAGTGCCTTCTTGTCAAAATGTTTCCACCGGTCTCGTTAGCCACTTAAGCTGGAATTGTTGGCGTGTGTCTGCGGTTATGGATTAAAGCCAGCACGGATACATTGTATGCTGGCTTGTAACCCAGACCAATTATAGGTCAAGCCTCAACCCACATCAGAAACCCCGTTCAATTAAGTGGATAACTTGCGGTAGGAAAGAGCTAGCACTCTAATTTTTGGAGTGCAGCTAGGTAAAAAGAAACCATAAACATACATATCAGGTTTATAATTGTTGCATAAGCAGAACATACTTTTATAAATAAACTATTGTAATGGTGTTTTAAAATGTACAGACAGGAACCCTTTCCTGCCAGACCGGCAATGAGTCCATTAACATTCCCATATGTTATGGAAGAATGAACTGAGGGATTTTTGCATCTCTGTACTTCAAAAGGCACCCTGCTGCGTTGGTGCCCCTGTGTCTAAGAGAAGTCCGGAGTTGAAAAGCCTCAGAGCCCGTAGGTGTTAGGGTGGCCGGGATGTTTTTAAGTATCATATACCGGTGTGAGGTATGGGCGCTTCACACTTGGTAGCCAAACCCCAGACTTACTGTCGCCAGGTAAGAGGTTGGGCCCGGTATTCTAAGTAGCTCAGGTTTGAGGTTAGCACATGCTCTGTGCAAACCGGGAAGCAACTTCTACCCTCTTTGTAAGGTACTGGCAAGTCGGGGATAGGTGGGGAAAATTATTCCCACGAGAGGATTGAGTGTATATGTTAGGTATAGGACCCTTAACCTATAAAAATGCCTGCAGCCCAGTCCCAGTGAGATTCATCTGATCCATCTAAGATTCAATAAGAAACGTCCAAGATACAGCATCAGCGGTTCTGGAGTGTGAGGTGTTAAGTACATCGTAACGAAGATTTAGACCCCTCTTCCAGAATTCGTTTGAGCTAAGGATTCCTGAACGAATCCTATATGAAAGAATTCCTTTTGGCGGAGATATAGGGCTGGCAAGTTGCGCCCCTAACCAAGGATTGTCGAAGGACTCAAACCGCGCAACCACTTGCATGCGTGCAGGGGTGCCCAGAGATTTTGATTTGTTCTGTGGACATTTGATTTCATTTCCCCATCCCAGTAAGTGTTTTATCCAGTGTAATTGTGAATATTGTGTGTTTGTCTAAAAAGGAAATAAATTACAATTTATTTTGCCCATCTTGTGTGCTCAATCCAGAATCCCGTTTTTAATGTGTTGGTAAAACCTGGTCTACCGTGACAGGCTTATATTAACTGGTGGCAGCGGCGGACGCTGATTGAGACTATGGTATAGTCTCCTGCTGGATTCTGTATCATAGTGGGGGAAACTAGTAGATTGCGAGTTCCCCAGACAAGAGGCAACTTACACACATTTCACAAGAGCACGAGATAATTCACCTTGCCCTTTGCCCATACCCTTGTGTTAACACTCACACAATGAGTAACCGCTCAGGAAGGTTTCCATCCTGGGACCGAGAGCGGATCGTGGAGAGATGTGCAGGATATGGATTGCCAACGGACGGTCGGTCAAAGCCGCAACTGGAGAAGGACTTGGAGAATCATGAAGTCAGAATGGCTCCAAATGGAGGGGCCCGGCCCCGTAGCTGCTGTGGCTGCGGACACCAATCAGCCCGGAGTGCAGGAGGTTGACCCAGCTCCGGCGCTGCAAGGACATGGGGAGGGAGCAAGTGACCACCTGAATAATGGTGGCTTGGTGCCAGCGGGTGCGGAGAAGGTAGTCACTGCGGCTACCGGACTTACCGCCACTGGGCTCACAGCGCTCCTGAATGCATTGGGAGAAATGGCTACTGCAGCGCAGCGGATACAGATGCTGGCCGCAGTGCATGGTAAAGCCCCATGCTCCCACCTTGTCAACGGGGAACAGTATATTCCCTGAGTGGACCACCACAGCTTCAGCAAGTTCATGGATGGCACGGATGAGATAGATGCCTTTCTCAATGACTTTGAAACACAGTGTCTCCGTATACAGGGTCCCACGGCGGGACATGGTGCTGAGACTGCGTCCATTGTTGTCCGGTAAAGCCAAGAGGACTGTGCAGGGTATTCCCTGCGTGGATGCCGATGACTACAGTCATGTAAAAAGTATGCTGCTCACACAGTATGCCCTCATCCCAGAAGCATCCCGGGCTAAATTCCGGACTGGGGAGAAAAATCCCAGGGAATCCAATGTGGATTACGGTGCTCTGCAGGGGACCCAGTGGGTGGAGGGTTACGGGATCACCAAGTTCCATACACTGCTGATGTTCCAGGAGCAGGTACTGCAGCAGCTTCCCTCGGACGTGAGGGCATGGGTCTTTGACCACAAACTAACAACCCATGTGGATGCTGCGAGGATGGCGGACGAGGATGTGGCCAGCAGGGCTCTGATAACCAAGAGAGCGTTTCCCAAAGACATGGCCAGCCCGACCAAGGGAGCCAAAACCACCTCTCAGTGGACCCACAAGCTTTCAGCAGAAGGCAACGCACCCAAAGCTGCAGAGTTTAGACACGAGAGGCAGTGTTTTACCTGCAACAAGGTCGGACATCTCAGGCCAGACTGTCCAGACCGGGACCGGTCCGGGGGACCCAATCAGGGGCAATGATCAGAAGCTGTGAGGCTGGTCGTCCGTGTGCAACTGGCACACACAGAGGAGCCAAGCACAGCCATGGAATCAACTCACAGAGGGACGTCCATGGGAGAACCTGCCCTTGCCACCTCGGGACCAGCAGCGGAGATCAGGGGACATCAGGTTGCACCAGTCGGGATGCAGCCCACGAAGCATCTGTGGAAGGTGACCATCGGGGACCGGCAGGCGAGCGGCTTGCTGAACTCCGGTGCCACCGTTACTCTGGTACGCCCTGATATGGTGCGGCCAGAGGATTTGCTCCCAGGCACCGGGATGCAAGTGACCATGCCAGATGGAGGACCGCAGTCCATCCAGGTTGCCCGGGTCTTTTTGTATTGGGGTGCCGGACGTGGTATGAGGGAGCTGGGGGTATTGCCCGGGTTAGATGCCAAGATCCTACTTGGCAATGACCTGGGGCACGTTACCTGTGTTTTTACAACTGAGCTGGCCCCGGTTGCTGTGATCACCAGGAGCCAGTCAGCCAAGATCACAGCCAAGACCAGCCCCTGTCCCCCCTGCATTTGGGACCTACAGTTCCAGGGGTCTCTGCGGAGACCAGACAGGTAAGCCAGACTATGTTGCACACTGACCCTGACTTACTGTTCCCTTTACCTGTTCCCAGTCCCCCGACTTAGCCTTGACAAGCGGGTGGCCAGAGCTAGGTACCCAGTTTAGGGATGCGGTGCAATCCGACCCCAGCCTGGAGGGCATGAGACTTTGGATGTCCGAGTCTAAGCCAGGGGACAGGTCGGATTACTACTTGTGGCACCGTGGGCTCCTGTATAGAGAGCAAGGGACCACAGGGTTAGATGAGGTCTGGACCGGCAAACGACAGCTAGTGGTACCCACGGAGTATAGGCAGCAGTTGTTGTGGGTAGCCCACCATTCCACTAGCGGGGCATCAGGGGGTAACTCGGACGAGAGCCCGGCTGTTTCAGCGTTACTACTGGCCGGGGGCATCCAGGGCTGTGGCAGATTTCTGCCGGTCCTGTGATGCCTGCCAGCGAATGGGTAAGGCGGGTGATCTTGTGAAGGCACCCCTGAACCCGTTACCGGTAATCAGGGAACCCTTCCAGAGAGTAGCCATGGACCTTGTGGGACCCCTCATGATTCCCAGTTGGTCCGGGAAGCGCTACATCCTCACGGTGGTGGACTTTGCCACCCGGTACCCTGAGGCGGTAGCGCTTGCCACCATTGATGCTAGTGCAGTAGCTAAAGCATTGTTAACCATTTTCACTAGGGTAGGTTTCCCTAGCGAGAACCTAACCAATCAGGGGTCGCAATTCATGAGTGTATTGCTCCAGTGTCTCTGGGATGCGTGCGGGGTGAAGCACCGGCACACGACCCCTTACCACCCCCAAACCAACGGACTATGTGAGAGGTTCAACGGTACCCTGAAGCACATGCTGCAAACCTTTATAGAGGCGGAGGGGAAGGACTGGGAGACTAACCTGCAGCATTTGCTGTTTGCCTACCGAGATGTACCGCACAAATCTACCGGCTTTTCTCCCTTTGAGCTACTATATGGTCACAGGGTACGGGGACCTCTGGACCTATTCCGTGAGGGATGGGAAGGGGAGACTACCACTACTGATGCGTCTGTGCTTCAGTATGTGGTAGATCTCAGAGACCGGTTAGAGATGCTCATGGGGTTGGCACAGGACAACTTTAGGGCTGCTCAGACCAAGCAGAACACTTGGTATGATCAGAATGCCCGAAGCAGAGAATGTATCCAAGGACAGCAAGTACTTGTTCTCAAACCTACTCGGGAGAACAAATTGATTCCTGCCTGGTCGGAACCGTACCCAGTACTCCGAAAGATGAATGAGTGCAACTATGTTGTACAGGTAGATGCTGAGGCAGAGAGGAATAAGACGTATCACATTAATATGCTCAAGTACTCCGCCTGCCCTAACACCTTGGCATCGCTGAGACTTTTAAGTCCGGGACCCAAGCAGACACAGTGGCACAAATCCTGGTTGCCATCTGGTTTCTCGGAACCCAGGACTTGGAAATTCCCCAGTTCATATACAGGGCATAAACATAGATAGCGTTATACACCATGTTAATAAAAATCTTACAAAAATCTTCTAAGTCCCTCTTCCGCTAGGATCTACAGAAAAGAGGCGCACATTCATTTTCAGAGCTCCTTGACCTTCCTATAAAAAGTTTAATAAAAAGTTGCTTCAAATAATGCTTAGGTTCATTTTCAGAGTTGCTTCAATTGTACCGAAGCTGGACTTAGAAATAATTTATACATGGTTGGTGATACCCCGAACTCATATACCGGGTCCGGGGGTTTGGGCATAAACCATGGGGGACTCCCCCTAAACCAGGGAGCCCCGACAATACCCGGGATACAAAAATCCCTATGCCCCTTTTTACCTTTCTGGTCTGTGCTGAAGCAGGGTCTCATGGCGGTGAACTGCAAGAACATTTTCAGGGTAGGATTTTGACCAGAGCATTGTGCTTCAAGGTATCCGAGAATCTGACCTGTTTCCTGGCTACCTTTTTGGGGTATTCCGTAACTCTGGAACCCCGCTACATAGCCACACTCTGAAAAGACGTATGCAAAACCCACAATGAAACTCATAGCCTAGCAATCTCTGCTCGCTGGCACTGCTGGAAAGGCAAAAACACAAATTCCTTTATTGTCGCATATTTTCATATTAGGCATAACAGTACATACAGGACAGCCAGGCCCAAGAGCTGACACTCTTGTAGGACCCCACAACGTGACTCAGGGGCAAACAACTGGGCTTCACCTTTATTAGTGAGCCTGGTTACCCCCTCACCATCACAGACTGTACCTCTGAACTATTAATCTGTCAGCCCGGCTGAGCTTAGTTAATTTTCGGCCACAGGCCTGGCCTGGTAACACCCAGAATAATGGTTCATGAGAGGGCTGTTCCTTAACTGGTTGGTTGTATCAACCCTAGTTTAATTTCCCTATTCCTTCGTCTATGAGCTTCTGCCGTTTCTTCTGCATCGAACTCCCCTTCCTCCCACCAATGATCCACAATATCCCCGCTGAACAGCAAGAACTGTGTCCAGTTCATATGATGAACATACCCTTGGTCCCACCACGGCAATACATTCCCCACATTTGCATTACACTTAGATACATCAGACTCGGAAGCTGCCCTAGAGGGTGTTCCTGACCTTTCGGGCCTAACAGACCCTTCTCTGGAAAACAACACATACTCTTGCATCCCACCCCCAGCAGGATCATTATCAAACCCAGCCCAGTTTCTCCAGTCCTGGGAAGATTTAGTTACCCTCTGAATGTCCTGGGCAATGTCTGTTGAGACCTTAGGCACAGCAGTGTGTCCTGAGGTGCCCGGCACCGCACACCAGCCTTGGCCTACTATCGCAAGCACTTGGTGGGCCTCAGAGTCCTTCTGGATCATGCGCTCATGGGCCTTGCCCTACGCACGGCTCTACTGGAACAAAAGGTCAGTTGCAGTCTTACCAACTCGAGCGGGGGTCACATCTTCCGCATCCGCAATGATGACTTCCGGTCGCACCGGAAGGGTGTTTTCATCTGAGGAGGAGGAAGAAGTACTGGCAAGTAACTCTTCAAAGGATTCCTCCGCTGCTCCCCATCAAGCGGAAGCATCCTTGTAAATCTGCGGGGCTGTGGTCATCTCGGGCACCTGGGAAGGTAACACATCCTCACCGCTCCAAAGCTCCTCTGCATCTGCATGGATCTCCCGGCTGGGAGCAGGCACATCCGACGCCGCCCCACGAGGATCCTCCAATGCCTTGGGGTTCTTCCGCGCACGTAACGCCATCGCCTCTGATGACGTTGCGGATCCTGGACGCCTCTCCGGCTCGTTACAGCTGACGGGGATTACCTCTCGGCCACCAGGGCAAAGACTTTCCGGCCAGAGCATCGTGATGGGGCCTTCCATCTTGCCTGTCTCCCCGGCAGTGTTGGACTCACCGCCTGTGGAAGAGGACCAGGACACCTCGCTATCGCTTGCGGCAACTTTCAGGCAGCGGTACCGCTCCTGCACCACCAGCAGCAGTCCCTCAGCCTCCTCCCGGGTGGTCATCTCACCAGGTAATTTATTTTCAGGATCTTGAACAGGAACACACGGGTCCCTTGGAGTGTCCGCTCCCGATGCGGTGGTCCAATCCGCACACCTCTGCAGGTAGACTGCATCCTCCATCTGGCCCAGCGTGCTTGGTAGTACTATTTGGGGTTTAAGATGGGGAGTCCCGCATCTCTTACACCTCGACTCCAGGCTCACGTCACCGCCTGGGAAATCGCAGCTGGGACAGATGCATTGTAGTAGAAAGCTTTCCCCATTTATTTTTACTAGCCTCCTGGCAGTGTATATTGGGGAATCGCACACTCCGCCATAGTAGGGACATTGCGCGGGAACAGTGGTGATTAGCTACTGTTCCTTGCCTCACCATGCACAACTGAGTGTGCGGTAGCTCACGTCCAGCTACGCCCCTAGTGGTGACACAATATTACTTGCCTCCTCCCCCTGGTAGATCCAGGAGTATAGGCACATTATAGATAGGCGCGGCTTCACTTTCGCGCCAAGCCACTCACAGCAGGTGGGCGCGGCATTGCTTTCGTGCCAAACCCAGCCCTTATTGTGGGCGGAGCTTTGTTTTCTCGCCGAACCAAGCACAATTTTTACAAAAGAAGCTTGCAACTCTGCAAATCCTGCGCGCAGTCCTCCCTGTTTTGGCGGGAACCGCTCCTTCACGTGCGGTAGCTCTTTTTGGGACACTACCACGCGTAGATTACAGAATACAGCTCAGATAGCGCACACTGTTGCTCCCTGTGCTGGGGACTGCTATAGTATTGTTGCAGCTCCTCAAATGGAGGTCAGCCTCCTGACGTTCAGGAGCCCCTCCTCGGACAATATCCGCACATACTGTCAACACCCTCCGTTTGGACTATGATTCTATAGTCCCCTTCTGAAGTTTCTGGGTCCTCAGGATCCCAAAACACCCCCTCCAGGTGCCCTACACATCAGTCCATAGAATGGCACGGTGCAGGCTGCAGTTCCCTTGGTTGTAGCCCTTGGGATACTACCCCCACACCACTTCTTAGTACTTAACAGGAGCATATCTCCTTTATCTTACTGCAAAAGCCTGTCCTGATAATGCAATCTCAGCAGCGCCTCCAAATGTCACAGGTTTTCCCCCACCTTCTGGGAGATATCACTGTTACCTTTACACTCGTTGTGCTGTACCTGTGAGGCTTACAGGATTGCTGAGTGTCCGCCGATGGTAATGGGGAAGACAGAACAGGCTTTCAGGATATTCTCAGCTCTTTCTGGGTGCAGGGCCTCCATTTCCAGCAGGCACCAGCAGAGCTGGGAGGAGTTAATGCAGGAAACCCTCTCGCACTCCCCCTGATAAACTGCAGTCACGGGCAGGAGTATAAAAGCAGCAACTGGTCTTTATTCTTGTACATCCGTACACAGCATACAACAGGTAAACTCGTTTTAGGGTCTCTAGACTCAACCCCCAGGGATTGAGGCCCCAAAGGTCTATCCTTTGCTCCCCTACTCCCTGTTCCTACTTCCACTGTCTTGCAGGAGGGGAAGGAAGGTGGCCAGTGCCCTGGCTCCACACTTCCAACAACCCTTAAATTTGGATCTGCAGCCACTTTTGTACCCATGGGGAGGGTCACGGGTCTGAGTCCCTGATAGGGCAGTGCACAGGCCTTAGGCCCACCCACCCTGTCACTCAAGGGAGCTGTTTACTGCTGCAGCAGCAAGGACATAGATTTAACCCTAACACTGCCTGCGCTGGTACCAGAGCTTATGTGTTAGGTATGGCAGATTAGTAGCCAAGAGGATACATGGCTACATACATTTCAGACCATAAAAGGTAAATATACCATTCCAAATAATACATCTTTTTGCATTTACAATCAAGACATTATATAAAAAGAGTTCTTATAGCTGTCCGAAAAGATCAATTAGTTAACTAATTTGATCAGCAAATAATAGTATCTAAAACTTTAGTAATATCCACTTCTGCTCTCTATAAAATTAGCCATTCAGATACAGCTTTAATCTCCTTAATATTTAAAGCATGTTATGTAAATGATTAGATAGACTTCTGGATTTAGATATTAATATTATTAAAGATTTATGAGAAGATTAAAAGCCTCGCACAATTGCATGAGATGGTTTATAAATGAACACATCCCTCATATATACCCCCCACAATCAAATTAAAGATGAGCCCCTATGATGTACATGTAACCCCCTGTGTATATGTGAGCTCACACACTGTCACACTGCCCTTTGGTAGGTTCCTCTTCAACAATGCTGTGATAGACACGAGAGCAGCCACTAATAATGGCTATGGAAGAGGAGGGACTATGCGAGAGTGGAGCCTTTAAAAGGGAGAGGCAGCCATGTTGGATTAGATCTGCGCAGACCTGAGCACAGCAGGATCGTTTGAAGTCTGAAGAGAGCGTACACGTATGCACGTGGTGACAGGAGCTGAGAGCTACAGTTTCAGAGTCGGAAAGAGATCATGCGCCACTGGAGGGGACTCTCACCGACTATAAAGACACTTTGGTATTGAAGCACCTTTTTGAAGAACAGGCCTGCAACAGGTTCCGTACAACACGAGCTCCCACAGTGTGCCGGCACCACCACAAGCCAACATACACAGAATTGGGTGGCTACTACACCACGGAAAATGACTCACACCCGCACAGCGCTATTTGGGCATTGTGTTGAAAGTGTGTACAGTGTGTAGTGATCCTTTGCTGAGGATCACAAGGTGCCTGAGTTCTTAAGTGTGTAGTAAACTAGTTTTTACCCATACTGTTTGTATTATTCCTGCCATCTAGCTGAGGGGATCTGAGTTCAGATAGTGGACCATGCCTAGGACAGATCCATAAAAAATGCATTTTTTCAATGAGCAAGTGGAACAGCAGCATTAGTCTAAAAAGTGGTTTGTGTGAAAATGTGAACATGAATATTTTTTTAGGCGATTAATTACATTTTCCGTTTCCAGCATATATCGACTTTGTTTGATGAATCCTCTCACTTTTCTTGTAGACAGTGCTGATCATACTGGTAAACAACGGCACATGCTGTGCCCTTTGGGAGTGTAGATCTTCCTGAGCTGAGCAACCCTGAGGAGGCTCAGCATGATCAGCATTGCAAATGGTGACTGAAATTACCCATGTGTATTGGTGATGAATTCTGTGAGTGCATTGCATCGCTTATGGGTAATAAGAAGCGAGTTAAACACCATCTGTTCTTGGAAGTAGGAAGGATATAAACCGGCCAATTCAGCTCTGAAACACTGTGACTGTGGTCATATTTTAATTAGAAGATTATAAAAGTAAATGGGAGAACAGGAGACATGATCCGCTGAGATATCATCAGCCTTAAAGATCAACTTCTGAAACAACTTGTTTCCTGCCCCTACTATGTGTCTATAAATACAGGCAGTCCCAGTGACCTCATCGTTGTTTGATGCTGTTATGCCCCTTGAACTACCATAGATCTTCTGGAGAATGTAAGGAGACTAGTGTCAGCACAAGCATTACTATAATCTTTACACAGAGAGACTGCTCTGCAGGACGAGAGAGTCTGTCATTAAACCTTATCCCTTGGCATGCCACAATGGTTAACTTTACTTTGACTTTAAGTTCAAAACCATCAGTATGATCATATTAAAAAGCTTTATTTTTTTGCAATAAGCAAGGAACAGATACAACATTTTACTAGCTGAATAAGGATATATTATATTGAATATGAATTCTTCTTCTTCTTCTTCTTCTTCTTCTTCTTCTTCTTCTTCTTATTATTATTATTATTATTATTATTATTATTATTATTATATCTGTTCTTCTTATATCTAGCCAATATTGATTTATAGTTAATGTGACTAGGTGGGCTTTCAGAAGCATTACAAACCCAAATGTAATGTTTGCTGCCTAGTAGAATGGACCAGAAGTCTTCCAGACAGAGATGGCTTGTGAGTGTAACTGGTACCTAGGGTGGACCCACACGATGTTGGAGAAGGTTGATAAGAAGAAAATTGGGAAATGTAAAACTTTAGCTAACTTGCACTAAGAGACAACATTCTGACAAAATTACCAAATAACAACCACAAATTGTATTAACATGGTAAAGTTTTAAGTCCCCAACCATTAGGTAATGTCTTGTACTATACACAGTGAGGACGTGCACTTTCACCTGTTCAAAATCCAAACCGCTACATTCTTGCATTCAAGTTGGACAATTCAATTAAATTTAACATAAAAGCCAAAACCTGAGAAAGGTTAATCAAATAATCATTTATTTGTGTCAATTTTTCTGGGTTTTACTTAGAAAATTGTTGAACTTTTAAAATAATCCCACAAACTATTTAAAAAATAATGTTTTTATAGATTTTTCTATAACTTTATTACAACCCAAGCTTAACACCAAAGACAAAACTGAGTTTTGGAAAACACATTTTTAGAACCAAAACGCATGTGTATGTGCCATCCTTTTAGTTATAGTCACATGACACATTGTTTCACAAGGCCATAATAACACTCCTCTGTCAGGGACTGACACTTTTTCATTGTGCCTGTGATCCTGTTCCTGAGAAGAAAATCAGGTGGACAAAAAGGTATATGCTTCTAATTACTAAGCAGTGCTCTGCAATAAAACGCCTCTAAGGGCTGGAAAGGCTCCTTACCTGTCACCTACTGTACACCTTTAGGTGAATGGTTCTTACGGTGTTTTTTATAAACTCTAATACCTAGACCAAAGTGAATGAATAACAGTGGCATGTTGAATCCGTTAAATGTAAGTGATTGACACATTTTATTTATGCTTTTAAATCTGATAAGTGTAAGTATTTTAGAATAATTTTTGAAACTTCAACTGTCTCCATAGTAACCAAATGATTTAAAGTGTTTTTACAATCCTAATCTATGTTGGGATAATACTGTTTCTTGTACATATAAGCCTTTCTTGATTCAAAACATTGTTTTGTCCTTAATTACCTTAATTAGCCAAAGTGATTAAATGGAAGAAAATAATTACCAGATAAAGTTAGACTGAAACGGACCTGAAAAATAGAGACCGGTTCATTTTTACACATGAAGAAAATAGGTAAAAATGTTACTTTAAATGGGATTGAATCTTTCGGTATGTGTTATTCATCATTACCATTCTTATTTAATGTGTCACATAACTGACATACATTAGTGAATAGCCATTATAGCTCTGTAAGCCCCCCTAATGGGATTACTATTTTCTACTAAATAAGTGAATAGGAAGTTAGAAGGTTAATGTTAAAGTAAGGCCCTAGTTAACTGTAGATAATTCCATGTAGCTAATGTAATTTTGCTATAGAAATATTGCTACAGTAAGGCCGAGCTTATAGTGGCGGCGTCGCTAAGTGCGCGCACGCAAGCGAGCGCGCGCATGTCAGGCACAATTCAGTACTTGGCTATAGTAGTTAGCCAAGTGCCTGTGTGCCTGCTAGCGAAGTAGTGCGTTGATGCGGTAGCGTTTTGAGGAGACAATAAATGTTGTCCTCTTTGGCGGCTGACGCGTGATGTTAACGTTACGGCAGAGGATCTGTGTGCGGGGGGTAGGAAGATCTGGGGGCAAGGGAGCTGTGTGCTGGGGGTAGGAAGATCTGGGGGCAGGGAGCTGGGGATTTGTGTGCCGGGGGCAGGGGATCTATGTGCTGGGGGTGGTAGGAAGATCTGGGGGCAGAGGTTGCTGTACCTGGTTGCATCAATCCTTCTCCTCCTACTCCCGTTGGGTTCTCGGTGCTGCTGCCCCTTTCTGCACCCGCAGAGCCAAAATCATTGGCAACTAAATTAAATTCTTAATTTTCCTGTCTTTATCGGTTTTAACCGGAAAAAAAACTAATTGGTCGATGGGGTTTTGTTTTGTTTTCCGGTTAAAACCAAATACCAGAACCCCTAAAAATAATGCAGACTAATAACCTATACTTAAATTAGTCTTTCTCTATCATGTAGTAAACGTGTGAGAAACCAATGTGAAGATTTATTCAGAGGATCGACGTTTCGGGCCCAACTATAACCATTGTCCGAGATGGGACAAAAACGTTGATCCTCTGAATAATCATTTAGCTGCGGACCACCAGGTGCGGACCACCCAGGGAGATGAAGCCGCGCAGTGAGAAGAGGGTTCCCAAGATGGCGGTTGCACAAGACCCCCTTCAGGATCAGAGGGAGAGGTTGAAGCAGATGCTTAAGCAGAGGCTGAGGAAGATGCTGAAGCAGAGGCTGCAGGAGGTATGGATGAAAGTGCCAGACCCACTACAAAAGGTGATCTTGACAACTTACTGAAATGTCTGGTACAAAAGATGCAGACAGAAATGACCAAAGTAGTGTCGGAACTGAGAAGAGATTTGCATGGACTGGGCGACAGAACTGACTGTCTACAAGGGGTAGCTGATGAGCCCAAAATGTCACTGACCATGAACTGAGCCTTAAAATTGCAAGTAAACACCCTGACAGAAGCCCTGGAAGATACAGAAAATTTCACTAAATAATATAATATAAATAAAATAACTTGAGACTAGGGAATATGCCAGAGACTGTATTGCCTGAGACGCTAACAGATTTTGTCACAAGACTGCTCTAGAGCCTGCTACCCAATGAAATGGAAGAGAGACTTCTACTAGACAGAGTGCATAGGGCTCTGGGTCCTAAACAATCGGACCCCAATAAGATAAGAGATGTTATATTGCAGGCTCACTATTATTCGGGGAAAGAGCCATTATGCAAGTCTCCAGAACGCAACAGCGGATAGGATTTGAAGGACACAAGATCCAAATATTCAGTGACCTAGCTCCCTCTACTAAAAAGAAAGGAACTGCAACTGGTCACAAAGACGCTGAGGGACAACCAAAATCAGATATAAGTGGGGTTTCCCATTTAAGCTCGTGATCTGGCATAATGGTTCAACAATAGTGGTGAAGAATCCGGAAGAAGGAGAAAAAAACACTGATTAAATTGGATCTAATACAAAAATCACCTCCGGCTGTGGGGAAACTCAGCGAATCTACCCGGTTACCCGTCTGGAAACAGGGGAGGACCCAGAAAGGAAGCAAGCAAAAAGATTAAGAGTACCGAGAAAGTATCCAAAAAGTATGTGAAAAATGGCTATTGGCCCGTCACCAAAGGTTTTACCAGACAATAGAATTCACACAAAGAATGAAGAAAAGGATCCCAAACAGGATAATTTTTCCTCCCCTGCCCGGGAGACGAGGAAGGCCAGCTGGCCTCCTTGCGGTGACATCGGAGCCGGCCTCCAGCTGCGACTCATTCAATACCCTGATCCGGGAAGAAAAGGACTCGTGAGCTCTGGAAGTTCCCTAAAAGTAACTTTCTCCTGGTGTTGGATTTTTTTCTTTTTTTGTTTGGGGTCCCAATCTGAGCCCCTCTCCCTTCCTCCGTCTCTTCCTTTTTTAGAGAACGTAGAAAAAAAGGGAATCCCCACCCTCATTCAGACCCCCTTCCCCTTGGGAGTCTCTGATGGCTAAATTACAGTGGTAATTTAGTTTAGTTAGGTTAAGTAAGTTTAAAAATGTAAGTAAATATGGATACTGTACATTCTCTTACCCCTCCCCTTCCCTCATATACCTGAGGCACGAAAGAGCCTACTCAGACAATAGATCAAATCCCTGTACACATACAAAATAACAAAAATGGCTAAGAACTATTGTTTCATTTTAATATGTTAAAACTAGGTACTCTAAATGTTAAAGGTTTAAACAATCCCAGAAAAATGAAGTTAGCTTTGCAAGATTTTAATAAGCAAATGTTGGATGTTGTTTTTATATAGGAAACTCATTTCAGGAAACAGGATCAACCCAGATTTTTCGACAGTCTTCTCTTCGAGTTTCTTCGCATCGGCGCGGGTGAAAAAAAGAGGAGTGGCTATAATGGTCAGAAGGTCGGTACCATTTATTCTTGAGGAAGGTGACTCCGACAAAGAAGGTTGTTTTTTGTTCCTCAGGGGAAAATTGGGAAACACAATGGTCACACTGGCTAACATTTACGCCCCCAATGAGAAACAGGTAGATTTTTATGAGACAGTCTTCCCTAGATTATCAAAGTTTGCGGAAGGGAAAATAATTATGGCAGGAAATTTTAATGCAGTTTACGATATAAAGCTAGATAAATCAAACCCCCCCCAAAGGGACTTTGAAAGTGCAAGATCCTAAAGATACAGATTTAGCAAGATGAATACAAAATACAGCACTACGGGATATATGGAGGATTCAACACCCTAAAGAGAGAGACTATACATTTCACTCGGCACCCCAACTAGTATTCTCAAATTTAGATAATTTTTTTTATAGAACACTCACTAATCCCAGCTGACAGAGTCAAAGATCAATCCAATTACCTGGTCTGATCACGCAATTGTAACTTGCACGCTAAAAGATATCAATCCTACTAGGGTGGGACATATGTGGAAGCTTAACGACTCCCTTCTGAGAGATCTTGGTGTAATTAACTAAATAAACTCACATTTAATAGAATTTTTTTCTATTAACAATACATCGGGAATGGCTCTCAACAATTTGGGAAGCAAAAAAGCATGTACGAGGGGAAAGTTTATTGCCATTGCTTCTTTGAAGAAGAAGTGAAGGGAGTATAAACTAATTAAATGTTCAATAGACCTAGAGAGGGCTGATGATATCTATAAAAAGAACCCCACAGATGCAAATGATCAAAAATTGCTTAAAATAAGGGGTGATTTGAGTATTCTGCAAATTAACAAAGCAGAAAAAGCTTTAAAATGGACCAAACAATTGTTCTACCAAAAAGGTTATAAAGCCGACAGACTATTAGTGCAGAAACTGAGAAAGATCCAAATTTCCTCCAATATTAAATCAATTAAAACGAGAAATGGAGAAATGTCATTTGAACCCAAAACTAATAGAGGTATTTATAGCATACTAATCATCTTTGTATAATTTACAAAATAAATATTAACAAAACCCAGATATATTTAAACAATTAGACACTTATTTAGACTCATGTCAATTACCAACTCTGAAAGATGAGAATAGTGTTTTATTAAATGCAGAGATTTCACAAGAAGAGATACTGGTAGTGATTATGGAACTCAAAAATACAAAAACTCCTGGCCCAGACGGACTCTCAAATAATTATTATAAAACATTCAAAGCACCTTTAGTACCCTTTTTGGGGAAACTTTTTAACTCTTTTATGAAGGGTAAAGAAATTCCTCCCTCAATGTTGAGAGCACACATTTCTGTGATTCCAAAACCAGATGGGGATCATAATTGCTGTAGTAATTATAGACCTATCTAACTGATCAATACCGATATTAAAATTTATAGTAAAACTATTGCAATAAGATTAAGTAAACGGTTACCTAGAAGAATCAACCCAGATCAGGTGGGATTTATTTTAGGGAGACAAGCAGCCGATAATATAAGGAGAGTAATAAATGTCACACATTTAGCAAATATATAAAAAAAAATACCTACGCTACTAATCTCTCTGGATGCCGAGAAAGCATTTGACCGATTGGACTGGTCGTATATGTTTACAACCCTAGAGAAATTTGGAATCAGTGGAAATGAAACTAAATGATTTTAAAGCGCTCTATAACCAACCAGGGGCTACGTTAAAGATGGCCGGGATCAGCTCTGGTGTAATTAATATAAATAATGAGAACAGACAAGGTTATTCATTGTCTCCGTTATTATTTGCACTGAGTCTAGAACCGTTAGCAAATAAAATTAGGAGTAATAAAAATATCAAAGGACTGACAAAACAATCTAAAGAATATAAAATAGCTGTTTACGCAGATGATATTTTACTAACACTTACCAAACCTCTGACATAACTTCCTAAACTATTTGAGATTTCAACATTCTATTTTTTCTCAAATTATAAAATAAACAACACAAAATCAGAGGCACTGGCATTAGGAGTAGAGACAGGGACACTAAAATTACTAAAACTACATTTCGATTTTAAATGGGAAGAAAATAGTATCAAATATCTGGGGGTGTATCTGACTGCTAGATATTCAGAACTTTATAAGGCCAACTACCCAAAAAAAGAGAGACCTGGAAGAGTGGAACAGGTACTGTATTTCATGGATTGGCAGAATAATATCAGTACAGATGAATTCTCTTCCTAAATTACGCTATCTGTTTCATAGCCTTCCAGTCCATATTCCAACCAAAATTTTAAAGGATATGCAAAGTAAAATGTATACTTTTATCTGGGGAAAGAAAAAAACGAGAATTTAAAGAACCGTGCTTAGTTCATTAAGGTCAGAAGGTAGACTAGCTTTGCCGGTATTAAATAAATATTTTATCACAGCACAATTAAGCCACTTACCGGCCTGTCATAGACCCACCCAGGAGGTTAAATGGGTGGAAATTGAGGCAAATGAGATCCCGACGCAGAATATAGATATATTACTGTGGATCACTAAAAAGAATAGACCTCAAGAGGTATACAGTAACCCGGTTATTAAATTTATATGATATATTTGGGATTATTTGGAGAAAATAAAGGGATTAAAGGGACAACCCTCATTTATGACCCCTCTATGGAGAAATGAGGAATTTCCCCCAGGATGTATACTGGGTAGGAATTATATTTGGATCTTAAGAGGAATACTTAGGATTAAAGATGTTATGTTTCAGGGGAAAATATATACATTTGAAGAAATATAATATTTCACTCTGAGTATTTCAGATACACACAAATCAAAATCTTTCCCGCAAGGGGATACAGAATTAACCAAATTTGAAGACAGGTGCAAGTACAAACGGACCAAAGAGGGTTGATATCAAATATATATTGTAGATTGTGCTCTTGGGACAAAAATGAAAAACACTCATATATGACTCAATGGAAAAAGATATAGGAGCAGAGATTTTCTAAAGAAGATTGGGCAGAGATCTGGGAGGCAGCAGCGATCTCATCTCCCTGCACCCTTATTAAATAAAATAGGTATAAAATTATGATGAGATGGTATTTAACACCGGGTAGGATTGCACACATTTATAAGGGAGCGAGTGGTTGTGCTGGAGAAATTGTGGCAGTAGAGGCACATTATTTAATATATTCTGGACCTGCCCAAAGGTTGTTCCCTTTTGGAGGAAAATTATAAGAAAGATCACCAGGGTGTTTGATAAAAATACAGATGATAGACAGCACTCAAAAACAATGGTTATAAATAGTAATGTGCAGGGTGCAAGGAACAGAGGGGGGGCCCAAATTCCCAGAACCAATAGTCAATATATAGCTAAAGCTCCTGCACTCACTAACTATAGAAAAAAGAATGAACAACTGGTTAAATGCCAAATGAATAAACAATTTAATGTACGCTCAAGATAATTCCACATGAGTGATGACGGCACAAGCGAGTATAGAGACCCTACTAGTACAGTGGGACTTAAAAAATGATGGGGGTAATAGATAAGTTGTCCGAGACATTAACTAAACCATGTCAAAAATCAATGAATCAGGAAAAATAAAAGGACTATTACCAAAGGGACCTCTTGCCCACCCCAGCCCCCCGCAGCCCCCATCCCACTCCTACCATAGTTGTCTGTTTTTATTTTGCCTCTTTTATGACTAGAACTATTAAGATTGTTAATACTATACTAAAGATATTATCACTGTTGTTTATTGTTTTGATTATGGTGGGGCTGAACCCCCCCTATCCTTCTTTTTTCTGTACCCTCATCCTTTCCCCATGTTATCCAAAAAAGAAATAAAAATTATTTGAAACAAAAAAGAAATGAAGGACAGAGGCAAGGTATAAGCACTTACCTGTGGCAAATATTCCCCCTTTCCCTTACTGCTGTTAGTATGTTATATTTCTCAGGATGGTCTCAGGAATAGTTAAATTGTTGATTTGGTTGTGATGGCAATTTAGGTTCCAGGCTGAGAGCCGGAGCCATTGTTATTTATGAAATATTATGTCTCTCTGGCTGGGAGGCAAGACATTAACTTCAGTCGCACCTGTAAAGAAGGCACGAGCAAGATTACCACCCTTCCTTCCCCTACCTGATGTTAAGGTTTATGTTATATTTACAAAAATAAAAATGAGAAAAAATAAAAGTGATTTATTTGTCGCAGCACGTAGTTAAAGGGTTAATTCTGAGCATAGTCTCCGGAAGGATTAAATTGTTGGTGGGTTAATTCTGAGCATGTTCTCAGAATGGTTAAATGTGAAGCGGAGCCATTATTTATTAAATATCTTTCTTTGGCTGGGAGGCGAGAGGTTAACTCGTTATGTAATGGTGTGAGTTATGTATTGTTACGATGGTTTAATAAATTGTGCTATGGCGTTGCCACCTCCTTATGTTTGTGTCTGGTGTAAATTATTTCAGTTAAGCTAAGTTTAGTTTAAAGCGTAATGCGTCATACAGTTCCCATGGGAAAACGCAAACTTTTCTGGAAATTCGGGACATGTGCACTTTCAGGCACAAGTACAAAAAGAAGGCTGATTCTGCACATGTAGAAAATAGCTGAAGCGCTCAAATGCAGGTGTACTGAAAATTTGGTCATTAGGGACCTTCGTCTTCTAGCTCAGGGATTTTCCCTATCACGTATAGATCATGACAATTTGAATCAAAATGAACGTTTAGCTTTAAAATCTTTGAAAAATAACCATGCTTTGGTCATTAAGAGTGCGGACAAGGGGGGTGCGGTGGTGGTGCAGGGTAGAGACGGTTACATCAGGGAGGCTTTAAGCCAACTGGATGATGGCCGGTCCTATCGTGTACTACCCGCCGATCCCACTCCTCACTTCTTGGAGGTCCTTGCAGAACTGGTGGACTCAGGTGTTATTATGTGTAAGGAAGCAGGAGTCACGCCGTACACGGCATGCTCCTTACTCACCCGCGGCTCTGTCTAGGTCTCCCGCGGCTCGCAGGGACTCCTTCCCCATGGCGCCGAGCTCCGGTCCTCCTATGCGTGCGCGCGCACGTCCAGTCTCTTCTTCTGCCCTCGGTTCAGGGCGTGGCTCCGCGCACGCAGCGACAGACGCTGCCACAGGGAGGCGCGGCCACACAGGGGCGCACCAACCCTTTAAAGAGACAGTACCCTTTTGCAATGCCACAATACAATTCACCAATACTTCTAGGATTTATAGCTCCTCCTCCAGGAACTCATCTAGACTTATCCCTGTCTCAGCCTGGCCCATTCACACCCCCCCACTTTGCTAATCGGCTATTGGTTCCTCATACCTACATATACCTTCCAGATTCATTAACTCGTCGGCTGAGCATAGAACCAGTTGTTCTCATCACTCTTTGCCTCCCTAGTTCTGTTCCACAGATTTCCTCGTGTACCGGACCGGCTTTAGATACGTCTCCTGCCACCTATGGCATCCCGAACTCGGCATACGGCATCACGACTCTCCTCATCTCTGGTATTCGGATTCTGGCTTACGGTAAACGACAACGTCTCTCTCTCTAACCCTGGACTTGGCTACCGCACCCTCTACCATCCGTACCTCTCCTACCCCGATCCCGGAATCCCAGACCATTCTTCAATCAAGACGTGCCCTCGTGGCTGTGGGTGGCGTAATTACCTTTCCCACCTCAGCACCGCGGTCCCATCTCGTTTGTGGTGAGCACATCCTGACATTATGCTCAGCCCACCAAAAATGGACCCCGCTGAGGTGGAGCGCACTATTAATGCCCATACTGCACTTTTTACCAGACTAGAGACTTATCTGGAACAAACGGATAGACGGACAGATACGTTGCAGCAAAGTGTTAACTCCCTTACGGTTCAAGTTCGAGCTCTCACTCGGCAACTTTCTCCCGGAGCTTCCCCTGCACCTGCAACTCCCTTTCCAACCCCTCCGTTTGCACTGGAACCTCGTATTCCACCTCCCAAACACTATGGTGGAGATCCCCAAGGATGTAGGGGCTTCCTTAACCAATGCCTCATCCAATTTCGTCTCGCTCCCTCTCGTTTTGCCTCTTCCGTTTTCAGGGTCGGCTTTATCCTGTCTCTCCTCACCGACCAGGCCCTGGCATGGGCTTCTCCCATCTGGGAACAACAAGGGCCTCTCACCCAGGACATCGATCTCTTCGTCGAGGAGTTCCGAAGAGTTTTCGATACCCCGGCAGGGAAGTTAACGGCAGCTTCGGCCCTTCATCACATAACCCAGGGAGATCGTACCGTCGCTGGGTATGCCGTGGAGTTCCGCACTCTTGCCGGTGAGACAGGTTGGAATAATGAAGCACTATCTTCTGCGTTTTGGCAGGGTCTGTCTGAGTCCCTGAAGGATGAGCTCGCTGCACGGGACCGTCCTACTGATTTAGAGGAGTTAATCGCCCTGGCGGTTCGAGTAGATCAGCGTCTACAGGAACGGAGATACGAACGTTCTCGTTACCGACAACGGGTGTCAAGAAACCTTGCTCCTTCCTTCATTCCCCCGTTACCTCCTTCCGAGAATATTCTGGAACCAATGCAGTTGGGGGGCAACAAGCTGTCTCCTGCCGAGAGACAACGTCGGCGTAATGCCGGTCTCTGCATGTACTGTGGCAACTCCAGTCACACGCTACCCCAGTGTCCTCACAAGCCGGGAAACGCCAACTCCCAATGAAATCCCGGAGAGTTTCGTTGGGAATTCTTATCCTTTCTCCTATTGTCAAGGACATACTCCCCACCAGGATAATGTTGCCTATTACACTGTCTGGAGAGGGGTTTCACGCTCAAGCGCGAGTGTTCATTGATTCTGGGTCCGCTGGTAACTTTATCGATGAGACTTTCGCTAGGCGAAACAATATTTCACTTGTCACCAAGAAGACGCCAATAGGTCTGTAAGCCATTGACGGTCGACCTCTACAACCGGCATTTATCACGCTACAGATGGTGTCTCTACAACTACAGTTCTTCGATCTCCATACGGAGTTCATTACTCTCGATGTGATCCACTCTCCCTCTGCTGAGCTGATTGTGGGTCTTCCTTGGCTTCAACTCCATAATCCTCGCATCGACTGGACGGATCGGGAACCCATCCAGTGGGCCACTTTGTGTGCCAAAACCTGTACCAGGATTTCCCAGAGGATTGGTGGGTTGTCTACTCTGCCAGAGAAGATCGACTCCTTACCTTCTGAGTACTGGGGATTCCGCGATGTGTTCGACAAGGCACGTTCCGAGATACTACCTCCGCACCGTTCTTTCGATTGTCCCATTGACCTACTTCCTGGAGCACCTCTTCCTAGAGGACGATCTTATCCGCTCTCTCTCCCACAGACGAAAGCCATGAGTACCTACATCGCTGAGAATTTAGAAAGGGGTTTCATCAGAAAATCTTCTTCCCCAGTTGGTGCAGGCTTCTTCTTCGTCAAAAAGAAAGACGGTTCTCTCCGTCCATGCATTGACTACCGGGGTTTGAATAACATCACGCGCAAAAATCGCTATCCTCTGCCCTTGATTCCGGAACTATTTGATCGTCTCCAGGGAGCTACTATCTTTTCTAAGTTGGATCTAAGAGGAGCCTACAATTTAGTAAGGATACGAGAGTGGAAGACTGCTTTTAACACCCATGACAGCCACTACGAATACCTGGTGATGCCGTTCGGCCTGTGTAACGCACCAGCAGTTTTCCAGGATTTTGTCAACGAGATTTTTCGGGACATTCTTAACAAATTTCTTATTGTTTACCTAGATGACATCCTTATCTTTTCTCTATCCACTCAAGAGCACATCAAACACGTTCAACAGGTGTTGTTAGGCCTTCAGGAGAACCATCTCTTTGCGAAATTGGAGAAATGTCAGTTCCATCTCAAATCAGTGGCGTTTTTGGGTTACGTTATTTCTGATTCCGGTTTCAATATGGATCCAGAGAAACTTAAGGCGATTTTGGACTGGCCTCGCCCGAACACTCTCAAAGCTGTGCAACGCTTCCTGGGTTTTGCAAACTATTATCGACGCTTCATCCGCAATTTTTCCTCTACAGTATCTCCCATAACTGCTCTCACGAAGAAAGGTGCAGATCCTTCATCATGGTCTGAAACCGCCATACAGGCATTTGATCTGCTGAAAAGGGCTTTTGTCTCTGCGCCCATCCTCACACACCCGGATCCTAAACTTCCATTTACCTTGGAGGTAGATGCTTCTGACATCGGGGCTGGGGCTGTTTTGTCCCAGAGGACATCTCCTTTAGCCAGACTGCACCCATGCGCCTTCTTTTCGAAGAAATTTTCATCCGCAGAACAGAACTACGATGTCGGGAACCGGGAACTTTTAGCGATCAAATTAGCATTAGAGGAGTGGAGACATTTCTTAGAAGGTACAGAGACACCCATAACCATACTCACAGACCATAAGAACCTTCTCTACCTAGAAGGGGTACGTCGTTTGAACTCTCGGCAAGCCCGCTGGGCATTATTTTTTTCACGATTCTATTTCCTCATCTCCTTCATTCCTGGCTCCAAGAACCTTAAAGCTGATGCTCTCTCTCGACAGTTCCTTGCAGAGGACAAATCTGAAGAACAGCTACAGACTATCATTCCTTCCAGATGTATCCTGTCCGCCAATTCCTTTGATATTATGGGCAAGATTCAATCCGATCAATCTCAGATTCCTATAGGGCTCAAAGTTCCAGAGGGAAGACTCTACACGGCAGTCCAACACCGCAAAAAGGTTTTAGAATGGTGTCATTCTTCTAAATCTGCAGGACATCCGGGGATACGGAAGACCAACGATCTCGTTCAACGTACCTTCTGGTGGCTAGAGAGAGCTAAGGATGTAGAGGAGTTTGTCAAAGCGTGTGGTACTTGTGCTCGCAACAAGGTACCTCGGGTCAAACCAGCAGGCCTTCTTCTTCCTTTACCTATTCCAGACCGTCCCTGGAACCATATTTCTATGGACTTCATTGTGGAGCTTCCAGATTCCAAGGGAAAGGATACGATTCTTGTGGTCATTGATCGTTTTTCCAAACAGACGCATCTTGTGCCTTTGAGGGGTCTTCCGAATTCCTCCCGCCTTGCGGATGTCTTCATTCAGGAGATTTTTCGTCTTCACGGGGTGCCAGCAACTATTGTTTCGAACCGTGGATCTCAATTTGTATCAAGATTTTGGCGTGCCTTTTCCCGAAAATTGGGGATTTCACTTCAATTCTCTTCAGGATACCACCCACAGACCAATGGGCAGACGGAGAGGGCCAACCAAAACCTGAAACAGTATCTTCGATGTTTTATAACCGATACGCAGCAGGATTGGGTGGATTTGCTTCCTTGGGCCGAGTTTGCTCTTAACTCTCTTTGCAATGATTCCACTTAAGAATCTCCATTTTTTATTAATTGTGGCTTTCATCCTTCTCGTTTACCCTTCTCCTCCCTATCCTCAGGAGTACCAGCGGTGGACAAGCGCATCTCCCGGCTGAAAGACTTATGGATAAGGATTCAGGAGAACTTAAAGGTAGCTACAGGGAGACAGAAACTCCAGGCAGATCGCCTTCGACGTCAAGTACCGGAGTTTGTTCCAGGAGACAAGGTGTGGCTTTCTTCCAGGAATATCCGACTAAAGGTTCCTACCATGAAGCTTGCTCCCAAGTTCCTCGGTCCCTTTCCCGTAGTTAGGAGGGTTAATCCTGTGGCTTACCATCTACGCCTTCCACCTTCGATGAAAATACCTTCGGTCTTCCATGTATCCTTACTTAAACCAGTATTTCAGAGTCCTCGCTTTTCCAAGAATACTTCTCCTCCACTTCCTCTTACGATTCACGGTCAACAGGAGTACGAGGTCCAGTTTATCTTGGATTTCAGGATCTCCAGAGGAGGAGTACAATACCTGGTTCACTGGAAGGGGTTCGGACCTGAGGAACGTTCATGGATTCCCCATCGGGATCTTCACGCACCTCGCCTTCTTCAGGCTTTCCATCATAGGAATCCCTCCAAGCCTTGTCATGGATGCCCGGAGGTCGCCCCTGAAGGGGGGGGGGGGGTACTGTAAGGATGCAGGAGTCACGCCATGCACGGCGTGCTCCTTACTCACCCGCGGCTCTGTCTGGGTCTCCCGCGGCTCGCAGGGACTCCTTCCCCATGGCGCCGAGCTCCGGTCCTCCTATGTGCGCGCGCGCACGTCCAGTCCCTTCTTCTGCCCTCGGTTCAGGGCGTGGGTCCGCGCACGCAGCTACAGACGCTGCCACAGGGAGGCACGGCCACACAGGGGCGCACCAACCCTTTAAAGAGACAGTACCCTTTTGCAATGCCACAATACAATTCACCAATACTTCTAGGATTTATAGCTCCTCCTCCAGGAACTCATCTAGACCTATCCCTGTCTCAGCCTGGCCCATTCACACACCCCCACCTTGCTACTCGGCTATTGGTTCCTCATACCTACATATACCTTCCAGATTCATTAACTCGTCGGCTGAGCATAGAACCAGTTGTTCTCATCACTCTCTGCCTCCCTAGTTCTGTTCCACAGATTTCCTCGTGTACCGGACCGGCTTCTGCTACGTCTTCCTGCACCTCTGGCATCCCGAACTCGGCATACGGCATCACGACTCTCCTCATCTCTGGCATTCGGATTCTGGCTTACGGTAAACGACAACGTCTCTCTCTCTAACCCTGGACTTGGCTACCGCACCCTCTACCATCCGTACCTCTCCTACCCCGATCCCGGAATCCCAGACTATTCTTCAATCAAGACGTGCCCTCGTGGCTGTGGGTGGCGTAATTACCTTTCCCACCTCAGCACCGTGGTCCCGTCTCGTTTGTGGTGAGCACATCCTGACATTATGGAAGTTTTATCCAAGGAAGAGGTTAAATATATTATACCATCTCATCCCATTATTCCTATCTTCCACCATCTCCCAAAGATCCATAAGACATTGGTCGACCCTCCAGGTCGTCCAATTGTCTCTAGCATTGGATCTTTGGGAGATGGTCTGTCAAGATATGTGAATGGTTTTCTTCAGCCATTTGTTAGGAACTCGCCCTCATTTATACGGGACTCTGGTGATCTTCTTGATCAGATCAAAAATGTCAAATGGGGCAATCGTTACTTTTGGGTAACACTTGATGTTACCTCTCTGTATTCAGTTATACAACATGATCATGGGATGGCCGCTGTCCGCCAATTTATTGAGATACCAGAAATTTCAATATTTCAGTCGGCTTTTATTTTGGACGCTATTCACTTTTTACTCACGCACAATTTCTTCACATTTAATAATAAGTTTTATTTGCAACTAATTGGCACAGCTATGGGCACAAGTTTTGTTCCTTCTTTTGCTAACTTATTCATGGGGTGGTGGGAAGCACTCTTTATTTATTCAAGCACTAATTCCTTCCGTCACAATATTGTTTTTTATAAAAGGTTTGTGGATGACTTAATTATTATTTGGAGAGGGGATGTCACTACACTTCACGCTTTTGTATCTTATCTTAATGAAAATATTTACAACTTAAAATTTACATTAAATTTTCATTTTCATCACATTGAATTTCTGGATCTACAATTATTTGTGTATATAGACAAAAAAATCCAAACGGATGTTTATAGGAAGTTAAACGCTAGAAATACATTTCTTAGGGCGGACAGCTGCCATCCATCTCTAATCATAAAAGCCATACCTAGGGGACAGTTCCTCAGACTGAGAAGGAATTGTTCCACATTCAGTGGTTTCCTTTCTCAGTCTGAGGAACTTACGAAGAGGTTTTTGGAAAGGGGATACCCTAAATCCCATATAGCAATTGCTTTCAATAATGCAGTACAAACAGAGAGGGCATCATTGTTGCCCGGACATTCAATTGGGGATTCTCGCCTTGTCAATAATAATGAGACAATTGTTATTAAACAGGACACACATGGATTGGTAAAATCAAAAAATAAATGTCCTCTTTTTATTTCACAGTTTAATAAACAAAGTGGAAGGATTAACTCCATAATCTCAAAACATTGGAATATCCTATCCATGTACCCTGTACTTAAAAAATATGTTGAACCTGGTCCTACTTTTGTATATCGTAGAGCGAGAACAATTGGGTCTTATGTCTCACCAAGTGAACTTAATACTTCTGAGTCTACAAGACCTTTTATCACTAGGGGTTCCTTTAAATGTGGCTCTTATAGTGTATGCAAACACATGAAGCCGGCAAAAAGTTTTCTACAGTATGCCTTGCCACTGCCACATGGTGTGAATAAATTAAATAATAAGGAATTTAAGATCAACAGTTTTATAAATTGTAAAAGTCAATTTGTGGTTTATCTCATAACATGTGGTTGCGGCAAGAGGTACGTGGGGAGGACGACTAGGGCCCTTAAGGTCAGGATGTTAGAGCATTTGAGGCTCATAAGATTGAAAGATACCAATCATCCTGTTTCTAAACATTTCACGGAAGTGGTCAGGGAGGAACTAGCAATTTTTCCTTCCTGGGATTGAGTTAATTGTAAATCTAGAGGAGGTGATCATTTCACCTCTGGACCGTAGGGAGACGTATTGGATCTTTATTCTCCAAACACGCTTCCCTATGGGTCTGAATATTGACGGCAGTTAACCCATTTCTTGTAATGTTTTACAATTTGTTAACTATCGAGGTACTTAGGTCAATCACGATCAGCTGATAAGATTTCAGACAATAAGGTTTGATTAAAAATAGCCCTTGAAACTCAAGCTTTATAAATAAAATGTTATAAGTAAATCTTATAAAGTTTATTATAAAATCGGTTCTTTGATGTATTGTGTTGATAATACTCTATACAATGTGTTTTAAATATGATAATTGTTGTATTTCCCTGGTACCTAGGATTCAGGTTTACAATCTGTGTTATGCAGTATGTATGTTTTAACATGTTTTTAAGTTATTTTATTGTCGCATATTATTCTTCAAACTATGTTCATTTGCTTTCTATATTCTTATTTTTCCCTTATGTGTAGTTTAAGTTGTAATTCAATAGGTTTTTTTCAATTTTTCTTATGCTTTTCCTTTTTGTTATCATTTGTATTCCTTAGCAATTGTATCTTAGCTTTGTTTAGTTTCATTCCGTCGTTATGCGCATGCCCAGTGAGTAGCACTATTCATATGTCTTGTAGGTATGTTTAGTATTGGCAAGGCAGTGTTTTCCTATAACTTGCCCTTATCCAAAATGGCCACACTGTCTGTGGGACTTCCTTTTGCCCTTAGATCGGCACTGAGTCGCTCTGTGCATGCGCGATGACGCGCGCAGCGTCATGATGTCATCAGGTTCCGATGTTTGGCGCAAAACAGCCCACAGGTAAGAGGGTATATAATGGATGTCATTAAATTGTGTTTTATCCTTGAAAAAGAACGCTGTGACGTTCGAAACGCGTTGGATGGGTCTTTTGTCACATTAAAGTGCCCTTTTAATTATTTTCCGTTTTGGGTCCTTCCTGCTCCGTTTGTGCTTGTGCGCTTTTGGTCTCCTTTTTTCCTGATTCTGCACATGATAGAAGTAAAGCCCAGAAAATGTATCAACAGGGATTTTTAACAAAATAATGAGACCCGAGTGTAGGAGCAGAGTAACCTTCATCGGACCACATGATGGTTGTAGAATAAAAAATACAGGTAGTCCTCGCTATCCAACGTTTCACTTTACAACGAATGGCATATCCAACGCAACCCTTTGGGCCAATTTCCGACGTCGGAATGCATTATCCAACGCTCACTGCCACTGATTAACATGGGGCCCACTTTACAATGGTTTCACTATCCAACGCTACTCACTTCCAGAACGGATTCCGTTGGATAAGCAAGGACTGCCTTTAGCAGCATTGGACTGTGGGGAGGGAAAGAGATATTTTCTGCTCTGAATGTGGGAAAGTATACTAAACTAGAACTGCAAAAGTCCAACATAATACCCGATTAATGAGAAAGTTCGAGACACATAGAAGACCGATCCTGCACCAAGAGCTCAATTGTGCATGGTGTTGGCAAAGTACTAGCAGCTCTCTATTTGCAGACTTTAATATTTGGTTTGCTTTATTTTTGTGCCCCACATGGTGTTAAATAAAGTTGACCCTGAGCTGACCCTGTATGGTTCGGTATCTGCAGTCCCAGGAAGTCTCCCTGGATTTGATGGCATCTCAGTCACTGGAAGGCAGCCTGGTCTCATCAGTATATATGGTGTCTTGTTCTTGGATGTCCATGACATCTAATTTATTTAGAGACATATTTAAGTGCACCTCTATAATGAAATAGTTTAAACTGTATTGATGGAGTTTCTAATGAAAAGAGGCGATTGTGTTCTTGAATAGATTTTCTTCACTTCTTGACTTCCTGGAAATATTTATAACGCTGCAGCCTTGGTGGAGGCACATGCATCACTCACATACACGTCGTTGTAGGGCTGCCCGCCCTCCTTCCCACCTATTCTCATTTTTCTCCATTTCGTTTGACTCTGCCACCTTTTGTCCTTCGTTTGGCTATTGATGGAGCACTAACAAAACATTCTTCTCAGCAACAAAAGAGGCAGAACACAAGGTTTAGATAACAGAGACATACAATTCTGTAATAACACGTCTCCCATTAAAAGCTTGACTTGAAATTGCTTTCCAATGCTTCGCAATTAATGCATCTGTAATTGGGCTGAAAAGCTATAGTGAATTTTCTAAGAAACAACAGATTAGGCTCAGGGAAGGATTCAAAGATGTTAACACCTTCACACCAGGACCCTGCACATTACGTTTCAACCCACAGAAGCTATTCAGTTTTCATTGTACAGCATGTGGGTGTGTTGTCCTAATCCTTACTAAAGGAGTTTAATCCCATGTTAACTATTTCAGTCTTGCCGATGGCTGCTACAAATGGCAAATACAGTACTTGTTTACGTGTTGCTGTTTGTAGGGCTCAACTGGAAAGTATTAGCCATTTTTATATATAGTATAGCAGAGCTGTTAACCTCTTCCATGCACGCACTACTATGTAATTTATGCTACAACTGATTGGGTCTGCTGATTACTTTTCATTGTGACACCATTGTTGCTTTTGAATTCTGCATCTTAATGTGAGACCAAGATACAAAGGTGCTGTATTTAAAATCATTTTTTTACATTTATTTTTCTTACTTACTGCTCTCATCTTATTTGCCATTTTTTCATTTTTAATTGAAAAGTTTGTTGTCATCTTCTAATGTTATTTTCTTGTTCTCTAAATTCTTGTTAAAAACGAGTGGCCCTGGGAAGCTATAGATAAAGGCAATGCACATTCCTAATTAACATGGTACCCCTCTGCTGGTTTTACATGTGGGGAATGCTTGTGCCACTGAAAAACTAGAGCCACATTAAGTAGACAATGTCACTGCCATGACAAAATTGTATTCATAGCAGATCATCTTCATACTGTATGTCTTCCCACTAAGATTGAGCTTATTCTCATTCCTATTGTCGGTGACGTCCAGCCAGTCCATGTTTTTGGGATAACCAATGTATATCATACTCTTAAATTAAGCACTGTTTGTGCATTCATGCATATTTTTCAAATTAATTGGTTATTCCTACAACCTGGGAATCCCTTGGTTAGAGATACTGATATCTAAATTGGTAGGGTAGAACATAGTTGTAGATGCATCATTAGCTGATTTTTAGCATGGCTACCTCCCAGAATTAGGACTAGTTGTGTCTGTAGTGTACGATCTGCAGTGCAGAGTATTCAGTCAGCGTCACGCCGAAACTATTATTTCTCATTTACCATTTTTGCAGCATGACATCTTCAGTCTTTTCCCACTTCCTGGCTGCTGCAGATGAATTACAGCATATGCTTATTGCCATAAATCATTTTTTTACACCTGTCACAAAGGTACGAAAGCGATCTCATAGTCGGAGCTCCACTGAACAAAGCAGCATCAATATTCATGCGTTCGCAAACCAAGCTCAGCATGCAACTGCTCCAAGTGATTGCCATTGATCTGCAACGCATTACTAGCTGACTGTGCTGCTGCTCAAAGATCACATTTCACAGGCGTCTGTCGATTGAATTTGTTGTTTTCTGGCCACTGGAACATTGTGTCATTTTTGTAACATGATTAATGACCTTGGGGTCTAATAATATTTTCAGCAACTTATGGCTCGCATCCGCCCTCTCCAGTCTCCTATCAACGCGTATAGTGGGTTAAACATTTTGCTGCCACTGGGGTGTATAAAAAAAAGCAGTGGCACTGTGCCGTAAAAATTACATTAATTTAAAATGGTGGGAAAACGATTCCGATATTTCAGACAGATTTCTACAATATATACAGTATATATATATATATATAGAATAAAGCAAGGAACAGCAAGCACTCCGTCAAAATAGTCAATATAGTGGGTGCAAATTCCTGTAGAATATAATAGGCAATACGATACCGCGTTGAAACGAAATCAGAGGCAGCACTCCAATGTATAATCAAAAAAGTATATGATGAGTTACCAAGACACCATAACCGACATTTCGGTCCGAAAATGGGACCTTTCTCAAGGTGATGATCAAGCGTAGCATTGCGGATGTGCTACAGGAGTTTCAAACTGCTGCCCATGCGCAGTAAAGATCTCCTAATAAACGTAGGAGCCTAAAACAAAGAAATAATATACTGGCCCTTCAAATTGCAGCTCAACCGTAAGGAGATCCTTCCTTGACCTCCACCAATTCGTTATTCTTGTAGTGATGGTGAGCGCATGTGAGAAAAGGAGATAAACGCAAATGTAAATATTAACCCACTAAATGTAGCATATATAGACACAGGGAATGGGTGGTGGAATGTAACAAAAAAGGCTGATGCCAGATCTTACTCACACGGACAAGTGTGAGCCAATCTTATCAAGGATTCTTTGAAATTGTTCTCCTGAAAGATCCACTTCAAAGGGTAGTACCCGGAGATGGTAGGGGGGGGGGTGGGTGGTTGATGTAAGAAGTTCCCTCCCTCTTGTGTGGCTCCAGATAGGGGCGAAAACACGATCAATGAATAGAGGTACGTTTATTAAACAACAAGTAAGTATGCAAGACTTACATGTAAGTAAAACAGAGCAGCTATGCCGACACAGGGCTACACATTTCGCAAGTATCTCTCTCAGGACCTGACGAAGCGAGAGATACTCGCGAAACTTGTAGCCCTGTGTCGGCATAGCTGCTCTGTTTTGACCCCTGAAGGCCACCGTATTTCCTGAGGGAAATGCTCAGTTGCAGGCCCTGCGACCGGACGCGGCAGCAGGGGGGATCCCTGCATGTGCTGACACAAAGGAGACGGACGCCGGAAGTGTTTTAGTTACATGTAAGTCTTGCATACTCCTTGTCACCCTCCCCTGGCTTCAAACACTTTTAACACCCTACCTTATCTACAGTACATATCTGTTTTTTTTTCCTCTCTACACTGTTTTAGCCATAGATTCCTGTGTATATCAGTATTGCTAGACCTGAAGAAGAGAGGAGAACTCTCGAAAGCTTGTCCTATGTCACAAATTGTTAGTCCAATAAAAAAGGTATCACCTAATACTGAAGAACTCATTTATTCTGCACTATCGCAACTGGACTAACACGGCTATTTTCTGCTTTATATATATATATATATATTCATATAGAACAAAAAGCTCTACAATATATAACAACCACCTGTGAAAAATAACACACAAAACAATGTACATAGAATATATCACTATATACTAAACAAGTGCTGACAATGTGACAATACTTTCCCTAATCTTTGCTGCCAAGAATGTCCACGACCCCACAGGTGCCGAGAAGATTTACAAAGTAAGTTATTTTGCACGGGTGGTTGTTATGTATTGTAGCGCTTTTTGTTCTATTTCTATTATCACATTCCACACACCATTTAGCAGCACTTTATAAATAACCTTATATTATGGCTACTGCACCACAGAAGCACGACTCTATCTTCTATACTAGAATTAACAGGGGACTTAATCTTGAGAATATAGGGGGCTATGCACTAAGCTCTGTTAAGTCACTTTTAGAGTGTAAAGTGCTCTTTGATCGTGCATTTTGGCTCAACCCGATGCACTAAGCACTGCAAACAGGCACTTTGCGCTCTAAAAATGACTTTTTTCTGAAATTTTTTCTAAGTCCAACTTTGCTCGATTGCAGCCGTTTGCGTGAAATTCTGCCCTTAAGCGGGATGCACTAAGCAACGCAACCTTTGCAAACGCGAAAGTTGCGTTGATTAGAACATGTCAGGTCAGAGTAGACGCAAAGAAATCTGGACTTAGAATTTTTTTAGTTTTTTTTGTTTTGCATGCGCAAAACCCATACAGCAGGCCCCCGGGTGTCCCCGCTGACCCCACGGGGGTCCCCGAGGGAGCACGAGGGTCGCGCGGGTGTCCCCGGCTGACCCTGCAGGGGTTCGTAGGTGGGGGTACCCGGCTGACCTTGCGGGAGTCCCCGAGGGAGCACGGGGGTCGTGTCTGACCCCACGGGATCCCCGAGTGAGGCCGGGGGTAGCGCGGGTATCCCCGCGGGTGTCTCGGGTGTGTTGGGGGGTCCGTGACTGTTCGTGGTTCCCCATTTACATGCGTGACCAATCGTGTGCAAGACCCAATGACAAGTAACCATACCAATTAATACAAATACATAACACATACAGTACAGTATTGTAGTGTAATAAAATAATATTATCCACATATGCATAATTCTGTCTTTCACAGTTTAACATACATTCAGATGAGAAAGAAACAACATTTACTCTGAGGGGTACATGGGTGGTCCTCCAAGCTGCCTGGGGTTAATATATCTGTATCCCCCGGACATGATAGTCAACAATTTACATTAAAGGTCACCACATGTTTCCTTGTATTTGTATATCAATGTAATTACATGTATCTAGTAAACTTTATAGTGTTCCATCAAACGTTAGTAGGGGGTTAATTTAAAGGGCAATACGCCTGTCATCACCAAACAAACATATAGCCAATAATCCACCCTTCTGACACAGCTTTACAATAACAAAATATTAATTATAGATATGCACTAAGTTCATGACTCTAAGTTCATGACTCAACATGTTTGTGAGAAATGTAATAATAGAGTTATTATTTTGTGTCAATTAGTAATATTGTGTCGCAGCATCGCTTACTTTGTTTATTTTGGAATGGTGCGTAATTGATGATGACATCACATTTCATTATGTGTGTAACACATCGAAATCACATTACAATGAATTGTACAATTAGTACAATTAATATGTTCACAATACTAACCAGCACACGTGTCATCATTTAGAATCATTTCACTAATTAGTCTGCCTATTTAAAGGATAGAAGAAGGCACTTACCTACCACGACGATATGGAACCGCCACCAGATTGTGCTTTCCTGATTTTTTGTGCGAGGAGGAGGGAGATTATGAGAGAGATGAGAGAGAGGAGAGAGAGGAGAGGAGAGAGAGGAGAGAGAGGGAAGCGAGGGAGATCCGTGTTGTGAGACATATAGCCCCCCGCAATTTCAGACAAAGAACCTCACTAGAGGGCTTGATGGAGGAAGAAATTATCAGGCGTTACAGATTGAGCTCAGCGGCTATCTTGGAACTGTATGAAATTTTAAGAGAAGATTTAGAGCCAACAACAGACAGGAGTCATGCAGTGCCTGGCCTTGTTAAAATGCTGAGCTCATTACATTTTCTTGCTTCGGGCTCATTTCAGACAACTGTGGGCATAGTACACGGGGTCTTGCAGTCGTCATTCTCGCGAACCTTTAACCAGTTTCTATGTGCACTGACTCGACGCGCTAGTGATTATATACATTTTCCTAGTGAGCAAACAGAGTGGCAGGCACTGAAGACTGCATTTTATAATGTAGCTGGCCTACCCAATATGATGGGTACTATAGATTGCACACATGTTGCGCTGACCCCGCTACGTGAAGAGGAGAGGGATTTTCGGAACAGGAAAAATTACCACCCACTCAATGTGCAGGTCGTATGTGATGCATACATGAAAATTCTGAGTGTGGTAGCTCACTTCCCAGGTGCCTGCCACGATTCATATATTTTAAAAAACTCGTTAGTGTTTTGCAAATTTGAAGCGGGGGAATTCGAGGAAGGTTGGCTATTGGGTCAGTCAATGTTACATAAACTGCTCTTACAACTACATGTAATGTCCAGATTAATGTTTCATTGTGTGTTGCTAAGATTCTAATTAACATCAAATAATTCATTATGGTTACCTTCTATATGTAATCCATGTCATACATCGTAATGGTAGATCAGGCTTTCATTGTTAGGACATGTGTTCTATATTATTAACTGTAATGTATTATGAAAAGGCAATACACAATGTTTGGAATTTACTTACATCTTTTAACATTTATGTCATTTGACTTTCTTATAGGCGACTCAGGATATGGTAGCCGCCCTTGGCTTCTGACCCCACTGGGTAATACTCAAACCTCTGCAGAGGAACGATATAATGCCGCACACATATCCACACGCTCGGTGATCGAGAGGACATTTGGAGTGTTGAAAAGTCGTTTTAGGTGTCTTGATAGATTTGGTGGTGCGCTACAGTATTCGCCAGCAAAGGTTGGTGACATAGTGATTTGTTGTTGCATTCTGCACAACATAGCACTAAGTCACAATCTTCAAGGCAACATTCGTGATGATTTAGAGGAGGATCCTCTCGTGCCTCCTGCAGGGGTTAGGGACCATACAGCCAATGGGGTGGAGACTCGCAGGACCTTAATTGCTAATTTTTTCACATGTAAGTTTTAACAATACATATCATATAATCTGTCATCATCTCGTTGTGTGTGTAACATTGCATTGTGTGTATAATCTTAGGATGCTGCTCTCTCCAAATAACTGCATATTTTCTAAGGAATGATCCGAACTTCGGCTGCCTACGGTATGTTTATTTTTTAACACCTCTATTCTTGTATTAATCTTCTTTCAAACCAATGTGTGCATCGTTACATGCAGAATATTGTGTATTAATTTAAAAACAAATGCTGTATTAAATACTTTGCATAGTCTTATCTTACAACAGAACTACTGTAAATGATTCGATATGGATTTTGGCTGATACTTTAAACATCATGATCAACTTAGAAATAATTAATGGTGTTATTAAAAGTTTACAGAATTGTTATGCTTCACATTCGTTAATTCATATTATGATTGTCACGTATGTAAGTATGACTACATACATAATTAGTGTCTGCATGAGTATAAGCAGATGAAATGTTGATCTCTTCTATAATTAAGCTGACATGTATACCTATCATTATTAATGTTTCATTTAAAACCACACTTCCAGATTAATATTTTATGTAAATGTTTCCTACAATAATTCAAGTTAAACTATTTAAAATAAATTTTCAACACAAGTAAATGTGTGTTTCTTCAGGCTACATATACTATTGTGTTTTTATACTTGAATGATGTCACTGTAATATCGGTTCCATTGATAAAAAAGGAGCACTAACAAAAAATGTCATGTCAAAGTTTATTTGAATTTTAACACACATTTAAAGTTAGTATGATAAAGCCTACATTATCGATTTTATGTTTTTATATAAAAAAAGTGAAAATCTATGATTAACTACGATATATAAAAGTGTGCATGTTCAGTTTGAGGTATCATAGCATGACTGGCCATGTGATGTCTTTGGCATGTGGCCATAATGGAAAAGCTCTCAGTTGCTCGGTCTTTGGATACATGCATTCACATTATCTTCTGTCTTGAACAGAGCTGTGAACATCTGTGAAAGAAGTAGATATATAATATTAATTTAAGTAATATATCGGTTACATAGTTAATGAATTATGCATCTAAACACACGGTTGGTATAATGTACCTATGTACTAAACGACAATCATTTCGTCAACAACATTAATGTTACATCTAACCACAAAATGATTACTGCATAACAAGAAAATATATGTCAATAATTATTTCGTGACACACTCTAATATATTTCTTTACATACACACACAGGATATAATGTGTATGTATGTAATTTTTTATTATCCAGGTACAATATTATGAGTATATACAAAATTAATTAGACAAAAAAACCCCCCAACATTTACTTTTAACAGTGTTGCTATGAGAAAGCGTGTTTCGCTTTAAGACGTTTAGCTTTACAACTCCATTTGGAGCTACGCATTGTGTCGGATAACCGAGGACTGCCTGTATTACCTAAGGTTATGTTTGTTGACATGCTAGTACCACAAACATGTTACATACACAATGAGAAACAGTAAATAGTCTGCATAATGTGACATAATGACATGTTAAATGCTGCTTTGCTTGCCATTTCTACAACAGAGTAAACAATATTCATCAAGCACATAAGATTATGTTGCCATATGCAAACCACACTAATTAAGATATGTACTGCATTTCTTAATATCTATTTTTTTTATGTTTCCAATTATTTTAGTTTCACAAAGGGGCGTACACGTACTCAACTGTCATTTAAGGGCTGCGCACGAATATCTCTGATTTCAACCGCCATTGCACAGCACGGATCAAAATATTGCCACGTATATCAGTAAATATATCTTACCTTCTTACTGAACTGTGTTCCGGCATATTGTGATCTTCACAGCGCGATCTCTGTAATATGATCAGAAGCGGCCGAAAAGGTAAAAGAGACACGTTAATTTACACAAACAAAACCTTTTTTTCCCGTATGGTACGCGCATGCGCAATGAATACAACGTATATGCGTGTTACTCGGGAAGAAAAGATTCACACAGTTTAGAAAGTCTTTACAATAAAGTTACCTGCATTATATTGCATTCATATTCGGGGCAGCCATATAAGTTTGGTTTGCGATGTAGCTGCTGTAGTCCATCAATTCGTTGTTCTGTGGGTTCAGCTGTGCAGGGTTGTAGCTTACTCCATAACTGTTTGCATCGTGTACAATGTACGGAGGTGGATACACATAGTAACTTTGTGTCATTTCATCTGTTTGAGCAAACTCGTTATTCTGCATGTTATCGTAATATGTTGCTCCATTATGGTTCTGGTATTGGTAGTCCAACTCAGGTTGAAAAAAGACATTCTGCTGAACATTTAAGGCACCGCTGCGGGAACCTATATCATGGTAGTTGTGTCCGACAATTGTCTGTCTTTTTTTATTTCCATTTGCAGACATACGCATACCGGATTCATGAAATGACCAACAGCCACCCCTGTTTGCGCCAGATGGTGGGTTTCGAATAAAAGAAGCATTGGTTGATAAAGTGTGTCGGATAGAATTTTTCCATACCTTAGGTTGAGGATGATTTTGATAATAATGGTAGTTCTCCGTAAGATATTGATAGATCTGTGAGATAGATCTGTGAGACCGTAGCTTTTTTTGTTCCTTTCATTTTCAATGGCACTATATATTAGCATTGGGTAAGAAAGCGGAGGCTTTTCCATAGAACACATCTCAAACTGCATGTATTTGAATGGAATGGAGTACAGTAACCAAAACTATTCCTTAATTCAAGGTTCTTACAAAGTATCCAGACTTGCATTATTTGCACAACACTGTACAAGGTCATTATACAAAGGAAGAAGTGTCCATGTATTCTTCTCCCACATACAGGTGTTCTGTATCTGATGAAATATGTATTTGCATATTATACATGATTCAGTATCTAAGCTCAGAAACACACTTTGGATATAATTGTTTTGTGCAATAACATGTTCAAACGAACAAATATTTACAATGCCTATTTTTCACAATTAAGACGCTATAAAATATAGATATATATACATTATTCACACATGCAAAATCATATGCTGTTTAGTTCACATGTATGCACCTTACTTCTGTTAAATACACACTTGATTATTGCACATTGTTAATTATGTTTGGTGAACCTTAATGAATGCAAATAATGGAATATGAAGACATACGGGAACAATAATTAGACCTTTTTTTTTGTGATAGACGTTGTGATGAACGTGTGGGAGGAGTTGGTGTGGGATCACGTCCACGCTGACTTGATCGTTGCCTTCTTCTTGCTGTTTCATGCTGGCCCAGTGCCTGGGCTTGTGCCAGTGGTTGAGCCAGTGCCAGTGGTTGAGGCAGTGCCAGTGGTTGAGCCAGTGCCAGTGGTTGAGCCAGTGGTTGAGCCAGTGCCAGTGGTGGAGCCAGTGCCAGTGGTTGAGCCAGTGCCGGGGTTGGAGCCAGTGGTTGAGGCAGTGCCAGGGGTTGAGCCAGTGCCAGTGGTTGAGACAGTGCCAGTGGTTGAGGCATTGCCACTGGTTGAGCCAGTGCCGGGGGTTGGGACAGTGGTTGAGCCAGTGCCAATGGTTGTGCCAGTGCCAGTGCCAGTGCCAGTGCTAGTATTTGGGCCAGGGGAAGAGCCTGGGACATAGGATCCTGTGCATTATGATCCTGATGTAGGATTGGCTGTGTGTCTGTCTCGATTTGTCTCTCTGGCTCACTTTGCCTCTGTGGCTCAGTTTGGATGTCTGGCTCACTTTGCCTCTCTGGCTCAGTTTGGATGTCTGGCTCAGTTTGCCTCTCTGGCTCAGTTTGGATGTCTGGCTCACTTTGGATGTCTGGCTCACTTTGGATCTCTGGCTCACTTTGGATATCTGCCTGTATTTGCCTGTCTGGAGCTATCTGCCTCTCTGGCTCTGATATTAGATCTATATCTGATAATAACTCCAGATCGGATAGTATGTGTATATCCGATTGTGCGTGTGGCTGGCTTTGTGGCTGTAATTGTGCCTGTGGCGGAGGCTGTGGCTGGAAATGTGCCACAAGTTGGCCCATACATGTGGCTATGACATACATGTGGCTCCCACGCTCCACCGCACCCCCACTCCCACGCTCCACCGCACCCCCACTCCCACGCTCCACCGCACCCCCACTCCCACGCTCCACCGCACCCCCACTCCCACGCTCCACCGCACTCCCACTCCCACGCTCCACTGCACCCCCATGCTCCACCGCACCCTACTCCCACGCTCCACCGCACCCGCAGGTTATAATATTATTTTGTGCTGTGCCTTGTGTAAAAACACTCGGCTTTATTTTCCAGTGTATTGGTTTGTATAATTTGCGCTGTTCTTGTAATGTAATAAACTGTAATATAAATCAACACTTCTTGCTTTAAAGTAGTTAGGCAGTTTCTCCTAAAATATACTTTGTTAAAAGATTCTCGTGTGTTCGTCTTTTTCCTATCCTTTGAATTTTTCTCCTCCCTCTTTCTTGTGTATCAGTTAGAAGTATCTTAGCTCTTCTACATGATATGCTTTATGCAGGACATCTTCACTAACGGCCTGCATTTGATTATTTTCGCTCCACCGCACCCCCACTCCCACGCTCCACCGCACCCCCACCAGCCACCGCACCCCCACTCCCACGCTCCACCGCACCCCCAGCAGCCACCACACCACTCCCACGTCCACTCCCACGTCCACTCATCCTCTCTATTTGACTCACTCACAAGAAACAAATATAAAGAAAAATGACACACTAACAAAGTTCAAGCACACTAACAATACAAAAAAGTAGATAAACAAAATATAATAACACAAGGCAACTCACTCAATATTCACCAACAAATCACCAACTTTCTCCAACTACTACCACCAAATCGACTTTATCTCTCCTCACAACAACACCCACAGTAAATGAACAAAATGGACGCTTTATATAGGGTATCCCTCCCAAATAGTTGGCCACAAGTGTGATTACTATTTTTTTCAGGTGATTGCGTAAATTGACGACGTCAGCATTTCACAATTGAACCAGTACACTGCCATGTCCCAACCCCAAAATAATGACACACACTGTAATTGACTAGAAAATTATATTACATGGATTCACTCCTTCCATGGTCTCTCCCACATATACCCCAGAAAAATAATGGGACATACATGAACCTCAGGAGACCATAATTGCCTTAGCCTGTAAATTAACATATATAACAATTAATGATTACGTTTGCTTTAATAATACTGTCAATGAGCATGGGGTCCTCGGAGGACCCCTTCTTCTGGAGTTACAGGCCCCTTTATGGGGTGCCGGTATCCCCTGCTGAAGCTTTAAAATTACAGTGGAGACCGGCACCCCATAACGGGGGCCTGTAACTCCAGAAGTAGGGGGTCCTCCGATCTGAAACCAATGCGGTTCAGCTTGGGAGACCCCCTGCTCATGTACACTATAATTAAAATGTATTTATGTAGTGTAGGATCGCCTGTAACAGTCTTCCATGGAGATAGCAAATCTCCATGCAAATGTTACAGGCGGCTTTTTTTTCTATCAGGTAGCGAACGGAGAGGTTCAGAACGCTAGTAGGGGGGAAAAAGCAAAACGGACGCTGTGGCTGTTTTAAGCTATTTTGAGCAGGTACGTTAAAAAACGGCCTCAAGGCCTTAGTGCATCGCGTCAAAGGCTTCACTTTTTAACGAACCTGCTTTTTGGTCAAATCAAAACGCAAAGCCATTGATCTTAGTGCATAGCCCCCATAGTCTCAGACACTATTAGATTAGATAGCATAAAGAAGATGAGGATTTTATTTTGTCAATTTATAAAAATTGCTCAATAAAGAGATTAAAACCTTGTGGGATGTTACCACACGCAAACAATATCTAGTGTGTGATCACCTTCCAAGAGGGTTGAGGATCTTTAAAGACCCCACTTGGAATCTTGATAACACTTCATTTATAGAATTTTGGAATAAAATCTTAGATAAAACAAGTGGCTTAAAAGATCCAAACGAGATTATATCCTACCAGAATTAAGCCAAGTCCTTATAGTGATTGGATACAAGTTCTAATATCATCTACTTATTGTAAGTGCATGACTAAGCACTTATTATTATATATAGACATACTACTCTATGTTTTTCCCCCCCTCCCCTTCTATCTTTTCTCTTGTCAGCCCAGGTCATTCTACACACTACTGCTGCGGCCAAGTTTATTCGAGCATTTGCCCGTTCTTGGCCGCAGCAGTAGCCTGGCGCGCGCCCGAGAGTGACGGGCGCGCGCCGAAGCAGCGGAAGAGCGCCCTCCGATCGGGGCGCTCTCCCTACCGCTGCCGGGTCCGCCGGGTCCCCCGGAACCACCTGCCGCTGTCCCGCGATCGCGGGACACCAGGGCTCCCTCGGGGAGCCCCTGGACGCGCGTGCAGGGGGCGCACGCTCCCGAAGACGCGTGACCGCGCGTCTATGACGCGCAGCACGTCGAGGGGCGGCCACTAGCAAGCCGGGAAATCTCCCGGCTTGCGGTACCGGCCACACTTTAATAAAGTGTGTCGGTAGTGTATATATATATATAAAAAGACACAAAAAAGACTGCTAGCATGTGTTGATATATACTCATATCGTTTCTTGCTTGTTATTTTTTGTTAGGTTACCATTAGTTTATGTATGTTTTTATGTTAGTGTGTTTCACTGCTTCTTATTAAAATCTTTGACGCATTTTCACTGCTGACTCATGGTTCCAGGTTTTTTGTTTTCTTTTTTGATTTAGTTATTACAGGCTTATTGTGAGTGCTTAATAGAGGGATCCTGTCAGTCCTTTTTGTGTGTTTTCATATTATTCTTTATCCCTTAGCACCTGCAGGATTTTTACTATCTTATTATTGGTTTGCTTAAGTTAATCTTTAAACATCAATATTATATTTATTTTTGGATCCTGGGTTAGCCTTTTCTCTTAATATAGTGTTAGCGACTTTTCCTTTTTGTGTGTGTTTGAGATATATATATATATATATATATATATATATATATATATATAATATATATATATTTTATATACAGCTGCCGTTATTCAAAAAATCCGCGTGTGCACTGCTGTACTCCACGCAGCATGAACGCGGCCAATCACCCCAGGCACCCGCGCTTATCGCGATTGCTTTGTTGAATTTCATGGATTCTGTTTCTCTGGGTGCAATGAAATGAATGATTAGCAATGTGTACAGTACTGTGCTACTGTGTCAGTTTCAGGTGTTTAAAAAACAGAACTCTACAATGCCATTTTCTGCACTCGCCGCACGAGCGTCTTTAGGTGGTACGTTCGGAAGACATCCCGCGTCATGACATCGGTATTCCGATGTACACAACCCGTGATTTGTTTGAATAATGGCTGCTGCAGCTGTATATATATAATTAGAAATCATAAAGTGAAAGGGGCCTTTTATCATAAATTCATACTTCTTTCACGAGAAAATATAACTATACATTTCTTGCCAGTAACAAAACTACTCTGAGGCTCTAAAATAAAATGGTAGTATTGCTTTTAAAATCTTTTTATTTGGTAAGAAACCGATTTTCTGCCAAATAAATTCCTCCACTCCGAACCCAGTAGGTTGCTACATAGAAATGACAAAGAAACATTGCATCATTGAGATCTACTAACTAACCCTTAAGGAGCAACCTAGAAAATATACCACCTAAACCTGAGATACTACCTCAACTGCAGTCCTCAAGGCCCCGCAACAGGTGTTCAGGATATCCCTGCTTTAGCACTAGGGCCGGCACAGGGGTATTCAGCACCCTAAGTGAACGTTCAGCCCTGCTTTCAGATTAAAAAAAAAAAAGTTTTATTATTATTATAGCCAGATTCTCTCTCATGTCCTCCTCATCTTCTCTTGTCTCACTCCCTTCCAACCCCTACCACTCCTCAATCACCCCCATCTCCTCCTCAATCACCCCCTTCTCCTCCTCAATCACCCCTTCTCCTCCTCTTCCTCAATCACTCTCCTTGTCCCTTCCTCCTTCTCCCTTTCCTCTCATCCCCTCCTTCACCCTTGCCTCTCATCCCCTCCTTCTCCCTTTCCTCTCATCCCCTCCTTATCCCCATCCTCTCTCACCTCCCTTCTCTTCCTCTCTCATCCTCCTTCTCTCTTACCCCCTCCGTCTCCTCTTTACCTCTCACCCCCTCCTTCTCTTTCTCTCGCACCCCTCCTTCTCCCCTTCCTCTCTCACCCCTCCTTCTCCTCTCTCACTCCTCTTTTTCTCTCATCCTTCTATTTCTCTCACACCCTCCTTCTCCTCTTTCTCTCACCCCTCATTCACCTCTCACCATCTCCTTTTCCTCTCTTATCCCCTCCTCTTCTTCTCTCCTCTTTCTCTCTCACTCCCCTCCTTCTCTCCTTTCTGTCACCTCCTTCTCCCCTTCCTCTCACCCCTCCTTCTCTCCCCCTCCATCTCCCCTTCCTCTCTCGCCACCTCCTTCTCCTCTCTCACCCCTTCCTCTTCCTCTCATATCCCCTCCTCGTCCTCTCTCGTCCCCTTTCTCCTCCACACCATCCTTTTCCTCTTCTTCTCTCACCCCCTTCTTCTCTTCTTTTCTCACCTTTCTTCTCCTCTTCTTCTCTCAACCTACTCCTCCTCTTTCTCTCATCCCCTCCTTCTCCTCTTCCTCTCACCCCCTCATTCTCCTTTTCCACTTTCAACCCCTCCTCCACCTCCTCTCACAACCCCTCCTCCACCTCCTCTCCCAACTCCCTCCTCCACCTCCTCTCACCTACTTGGCTTTTGTGGAGCAGGGCATCAGAGGAGAAGGACAATGGGTGGCAGTGGGAGAAGAGGACAGAGGAGGATGTCAGGCGACGATTGGAGAAGAGGACGGAGAACGACAGGAGCATGGTGCATTCGTGCATCATTTGATAAAGTGCTTGGTGCACGAAACATGTAGGAGGGTTTTTGTACCTCCCTCTCTCTTTTATGGACCAATAAAGGTTATTTTTGTCGTAGCTTTGACCCACTCTCTCTTTTTGCTGTGCGCCTTTCTCTATATGGATATTTACTTGGATCTTCTACAAGCAGCAGCACGCTCCACACACCAGCTGGATGGGGAGACTCCAATACTGTGAGTAACAGACTTTATTCAATCTGATATACACTTGTGGTGACATATGAGTGTTCCAGGGCCCATCCCAATGAGGTTCTGTGCAGGGATTATTTCCTTTGCCCAGTCCCTTCAGGGAACATAGGTCCCCATTAAGGAAACCATATCACAGGATCAGTGTCAACATTTACTTATTACCCCCTATTGTGTTGTGGATTTATTCTGGATCAATATAAGGTCATACCTAACGGACTCGGCATTGCAGGTTCCACATTGAAAATTCAGCAGAGGAGAAAGACAGCGGGCGGCAGCAGCAGAAAAGGACGGAGGACTATGTGAGTGGATCAGGGCAGCAGAGGAGGAAGAGGATGTCAGGCGGCGGGAGAAGAGGACTGAGGACCAGGGTGGAGACCAGAGTGGCACCAGAGTGGAGCAGGGTGGCACAGGAGGATTTCCTTATATATATATACCTTCCAAACAGAGATGTGCGAACTGGTGGTGTTGTAGTGTGCACATTTTTAAAGTTTGTTTTGAAATATTGTTCTGCAAAACAGCAAATTGTACAGATTGTGCTAACTTCTGCTAACACATCTCTACTTCCAACCAAGAAATATCCATCCCAAACTATACACATTTCTCTGTCACCCATTGGAAGCCCTTCTTTAGTGAGCCACAAGGAAAGATAGGAATAGGATGTTTAGGCTCCAATGAACTAGACTGACCTGCTATCAAAATTAGCCACACCACTTGAAAAACAAGAAAATACCATTAAAAAGTCATCTGCCCTGTAGAAAATGCAATTACATATCCCAAAGGCAGTTTTATACGACAGGAAACATCTGTACATTGAATTCAGGCCCCAGCCCTCAAAAGCAAAAATCTGGGAGCAAAGCCCTTCAGTACAGACAATCAGCTATTGGCATTAGTTCAATGAACCCTTCACTTCATAGTTTATTGTAGGCCCCGATAGTATGAAAAAAAGGGGTGAAATGCTTTTTCCAAGCAAGGTAGTAAGGACAAGATCAGATCATGACCCCAATGAGGGAAGCTCAGGCAGTGGAACACATTCACAGAAGATTGGATGTGATAATTGGAGTGCAGCAGATGTATCCTGTTCTCCTGTCTTACCACTAATAATACATCATTGGGTAGATGGCTTAGGTTGATGAAGGGGAAAGCAGTGAGTATAAACTATTAGCAGCGCACTTAGCCCTGAAATAATTATCAAAGCTGTTGAAGCTGATGAGAGATTTTGACCCAATTTTCTTTGATTTGTGTTTAAGGCAGCCCCCCCAAAAAAATCACATGTAACATCCTTATTTATATTGAATTTTTTACAGTTCTTTAAATGGAGGGAATTTTAGCCATCTTTATACAAATGAGAAAATATAGAATTAAAACTCTTAACAAAGTTAAAATACAAAAATATAATAAGATTTGCAAGTATATAACAGACCGAAACAAATTGCTCAGAATAAATAACAAATGAATAATAATAATCAAAAAATCCATAACAATATTAATTCAGTTATATGGGTTTCTAATAAAGGAGGTGGTGGAGGGGATATGGAGGTGGAGGGGATGTCGGGGAGGGGGGTGGCGGTGTTTGTTAAATCCTCAACTTATCCAAAATGACCAATTATAAAAAGGTGACCAGGTTGAGATAATGATCTCACACTTATCCATTATACCTGTATACTGTACCTTTTTTATCAGAAATCTAAACAGGGAGACGCTCCAGCTCTCCAGGATGTAGCTAGAAGGTGAGCTACCAATTTATGGGACGATTTTACTACCTTGTAGCAAGGGGCTACAAATTAAAATATACCAAGCATTGCAAGGGCTCATTATTACTGTCTCTGTTATAGCATACATTTTGTTGTTGATTTTCCTCCACAAAATCTGTATTTAGAGTGAGCTCACACAAAATGAAAAAAGTCCTCAATTTGCCCAAGGTTTTACCAACGTAAGTTAGATATTGGATAAATTCTCACTGGAGTAAGATACACCTACAACATATTTGATGAAACTGTTTTCTTCTATCGTTACAGCAATGGAAGATTCAGTGCACTTCCACTGATTCATTAGCAGATAGACATTTGCCCAATTATATATATATATATATATATATATATATATATGCAAATATAGCTGTATGCTCATCTGCATGTCTTAGGCAGGTCTGCAAACCCCGCCTTTTCCCCATTATCACCCAGCATACAGCACTTCCACTGCAGCAAAGGATTCTGGGAATGACATGCAAATGAGCACACATGTCACTTTTTGCCTCAATAACCATTTTAACATGGTTCCCTATAGGCTTAAGCTTGCTGCATGGTCACAGCTTTGAGCACAGCCAGGTTAAGGTGCATACCCAGAAAACCACCCACAGACAGCTGTTTCGACCTTGATGGGTCTCATCAGTGTGGGGTTGATTTTACTGGGAATGCAAGAGAGGCTATGGATAGGTAAACCATAATACTGATTAAGTTATGGTGAGTAAAAAAAGTGACAAAAACCCTCCACAGGAAAGCAAATATGCAAATATAGCTGTATGCTCATCTGCATGTCTTATATATATATAATGCTTTAAAAATTGCTATTTCTATTTTAATAGTATACAGAGCTATTATCCATGTTTGGCTGATAAGCTGGTAGTCATTGTTATATATATATAGAGGGGGGGGGGGGGGTTATGGGTGTTGGGATGGGGATATTAGGATTGGGTAATGTGGGAGGTTAGGTTCCCCGGGGTTGGTGCGATGGATTAGCCCCTTGTACAGTATTACTATTACTAATGCATTAGTATTCCTTATGTTAGATAGTGAGGTTGAGTTGAAGCATCAGGATTATTAACCCTTTAGTTGTCATAGAGGACCTAAAGGTATGCATGATTCATGCCTTCGTGACCACAATGGCTACTAATGGGGTTAATTATTCTAGCCTTTCATTATCGATTATGCCAGGTATATATTGAAAAAAAGAATATTTTTATTCAATAACAACGATAGAAATGAGCAAAAATGAAAAAAGGGAGCACTTTGGCATTTTTGTACAGCATATCTTTAGATTTTTTGCTAATTTCTGTATGCAAATTAGCTGCTTATTCCCTAAGAAATTGTACATTCAGAATTGGTATTGAATTAGCTGCAAAGTCGTAGAAGAGGTCCGAATGGTTTTTGTAAGTGCCGATGTTGCATCAGTCTCACTGATTTTAGAATAAGCCTCACAGATATCAATACAGACTCACTAAAAACTATCTGTTTTGGTGTAGAACTACTGATCACTAAGTTCCCTAAGTGCTCCATATTGGTAATTAGGTCGCGATGAGAGTCCTACAGCTTTTGACTAGATTTCTTTTTATTGTCTTTAATAAGATGGTAAATGTATACAATCCCCCCCTTTTCCCTTTTCTAGTATATTTAATACACTTTGTTCTAAACTGGTTATTATAATGAGTAAGCTTGCACACTATTGTCCACCTGCCAGTACTTTCCAATGACTGGCCTTAATGTGAAACATTACTATGAACATTAAAGACTATACTGTGCTTACATGTTACTGGATGGATTGATGACTTCCTCTAGGGTCCAGAATCTTTCATAAAGCATAAATCAAAAATATGTCTGACTTCAAATAAAGCGCATGATATGAATCATACATTACTGTATGCCTTGTACACATTATTAGATTCCAATCTTGGGTTTCCTTAAAATCCTACATTTAGATATATATAACTCAAATCCTAACACAAATGAATTCATAAGCTGCAAATAAGCATTTCTTTCTACAGTAGATAATTTGAATGCAAACTGTGACAACTGAAGAAGTACAACAAAACGGGAAAGTGGCAATACAGGTTGCATTTCTTATGTTATTTTGTATTTTTATGTTTTCATACTGTAGATGCAGCAGTTGCTTAGTTTTAAGGAGATGTAAGTTCCAAAGTTGCCGATCGATCTGTTCTCCCGTGATTGATCGGCAAGGATCCTGCTTTCCAGGGTTTACAATATGGTTGCCTATTTCAAAAGGGGAAGTGCTGTGCCTTTGTAAATGGTTGAGATAGCACAGAAAAACTCATTAAAAAGGGCATAAAGAGCAGGAAGGGTGTGGGGGGGGGGGGGGGGGGGAGAAATGCGATATGTATGAACTAATACTACATGACTGATGTATTAAAAAATACCTATAGGATTTTGACGGTAAGATTAATACATTAAAACTCATTAAAAAGACATCATTATTCAAAGGTATAGGATTAAAAAATGCATAAAAAGTGCAGTAAGTATTGTCTAATGCTACACAACTGATTTATTAAAAAAAAAACATATATGATTTTGAATGTACAATATTGCTGCTATTTTTAAAAAGTGCCACAATAAGCTTATGTTCATTTTATAATAAGGATATATGACTCAGAAGGAGATGCATAGATTTGATTGATTCTGATAATGTTATTTAATCTGCACTAGTGACCGCTGAATAGATGAATCCGTTGAACCATAAAAACTCAATAATTATTATTCAGGGAAAGTGCCCTCTGTTCAGTTGTGCAGCTTTCAAATTCAGCAAACCTCAGGAATCTAGTGTCCTTCTGTTTATCCTGTAGACTCTTCTCCATTATGTTTCTCAGACACAGCAAAGATAGAATCCCAATGAGTGTATCTGCATGTCTTCCACAGCTCCCCAAACCTGCATCACTCACCTAATTGCCACGCCATACATACAGTGATTATGCTTTAGACACCGATTCTGGTTGGTGCATTTGTATACTGTAAGTGAAGACAACATGGAGAGTTCAAGCATTGAATACAATTTCAAATAATGGGCAAAGTCATGTGTATAAACTTGTAATCCACAAATAGTAAAACATTTCAACAAATGTGCCAAGCTATGACTTGTAGATTTTGTGTATCAATACTGTAAAAAAAATTACTTTGTTAAAAAATTGTAGACTTGTTTTCGTCTCCTCTATACAAAAAAATGACTGCACAGATTAAACCTAAAATTACATTTAGCTGTCTCCAGTTTTTCAGATGTTTGGCCTAAATATTTTTTTTTATATAGTCATTTACAGTATCACAACCTGTTAAAGCTGCAGTTCAGGCAATATCCTGCATGTGTGTTTTTTTTAATAAATCAGTTCTGTAGTAAGAAAAAATACTTTTAGCATTTTCTGTTTTAAAAACAACAACTTTGACAAGAAAATAACTCTAGAGGAACTAAAAAAAGCGATATCCTCACTTAAATTAGCTAAAACACCCGGACCCGACGGATTTTCCAACGGGTACTATAAAAAATTTGTAGACCCCCTGTCCCCCCACCTCCTAGAAATGTACAACTCCTTTATGCAAGACCAACAGATCCCAGACACTATGTCAGCAGCCAACCTGGCTATCATACATAAAGAGGGCAGAGACCCCCTTCAATGCGGCAGCTACCGCCCAATATCCCTCTTAAACTCCGACCTCAAGCTTTTCAGCAAAATTCTCGCAAACAGGCTGAATCCTATTCTCCCAAGACTAATTCATATAGACCAGGTGGGATTTGTGTCAGGAAGACAGGCCTCTGACAACACCCGCAAAATTATTGATATTATAGACCACGTGCACCTCAAACAATCCCAGGCCCTGATACTAAGTCTCGACGCAGAGAAGGCCTTTGACCGCATCAGATGGTCCTATTTAGACCAAACGATGCGCCAATTCGGCTTCTCCGGACCATTTCTTGCCGGCGTCCAGGCCCTCTATACTAACCCAACAGCCCTACTAAAACTCCCAGGAGGCCGCTCCAACCCAATAAAAATACAAAACGGCACCAGACAAGGCTGCCCCCTCTCCCCTTTACTCTTCGCCCTATCCATAGAGCCCCTGGCCGCCCGAATTCGAACTGAACCCACTATTAAAGGTATCCCAATCGGAGACAGGGAATACAAAATATCCCTGTTCGCCGACGACATAATTCTCACTCTGTCAGACCCCCTCTCCTCCCTCCCTAACTTAGAAAAACTCCTTGACGAATTTGGCCAACTATCAGACTATAAAGTCAATACTGACAAGTCAGAGGCACTTAGCATCTCCCTCCCTAATTCCCGTATGGGTCAGCCCTACATCAGAAATTTAAATATAAATGGAACACCTCCCACATCAAATACCTCGGAATCAAAATAGCAAGTTCATATAACTCGCTATATCAAATTAACTACCCCCCCCCTCTTCCGCCAGATCTTAAAGATCTTGAGACCTGGCTATCCCACCAGATCTCCTGGTTCGGAAGGATGTATCCACCAAATGAAATCTTACCCCGCTTGCTCTACTTCTTTCGACCCTCCCGTCCCCTGTCCCACTAGAAGAACTGAGAAATATTCAGGCCCATATCTTAAGATTTATATGGCAGCAAACGTAGAGCCAGGGCCCAACAGTCGGTTCCTATTAGCCTCGAGGTCGAGAGGGGGCCTGGGGGCCCCGGACATACTCCGATACTACCTTCGGCCCAACTGAGGCAGGCGGTAGTATGGAACAGTTCCCCCCGCCACTAATTGCTGGCTGGAGATCGAGACACCACCACGCTTTCCCGAACCCCCTCCCGACCCTACTATGGTCCCCCAGCTCAAACAAAGGAAATCGCTGAGACTTGGTCTCGGGGCAATGAGATGCACGAGGTCGACATGGTGTAAAAACCAAAGGAGGAAATATGGCCTAGCTTCACCCCTCTCAACTGACCCCCTTATTCGGGAACCCGGATTCCACCCGGATGCGCCCGATCCCAATTCAGCCAATTTCAAGGCTTAACACAGAGTGGTTGCGGATTTGCTGGAAAAAGACGAGGCATGTCCCTCCAGGATTTAAGAACCACATTCACGTCCCCCCAACTTGCCATTTTCCAATACCTCCAGATCCGACATTTCCTAAGATCCCAGTCCATACCTCTCAAGTTCCGCCGCGCTCTAGATTCGAGACCCTGCCTCAAAGGCGGAATACCAAAAGAGTGCCTCATATCAGAGATTTATAAAACGCTCGAGCATATCTCAAGCCCCCCCTAACCACCTCATATATGCAGAAATGGAACGACAGACCTACAACACCAACTTGGACCTGAGGACTGGGAGGATATTGGGAAGCAGCCTCCTAAAACCGTCCATTTGTTTCCGTCAACAAAAGAAAAAAATCTATAAAATATTATTCCATTGGTACCTGACCCCGAGATAGACTGAGCCAAATCTACCCAGGCACTTCAGACGAAGCATGCTGGAGAGGGGTGTGGTCAAAGGGGGGACATGCCCCATATTTGGTGGACATGTCCGGAGATCCCAAAGATTCTGGTCCCGGATCCAGGGCCTACGTGACCGAGACCCTGGATATAGAAATACCCCTGGACCGCTGCACCTTACGTGCTGGGAAACCAATTGACGACCTTCCTGCCGCCGGCCGGCCAGACTCGCGGCAGCAATACTGACAGCTGCGAGATGCGTTGTATCGCGGGATGGAAGAAAATGAAATAAGCCCCCTCTAGAAGAACTGTGATTACATAGAATAGACGGAATTATGAGCATGGAAAACTGACGGGCAATGTTAAAGCAAAAAAACCCCACCAATTTTTACTCTAACTGGGAACCCTGGATAGGCGCTACCACCACCCCCACATAAACCCCTCAGCTATACCCTCTCCCCCCCCCCCTACGGCGACGAAACCCTAACCCCCTCCCCCCCTCTCTTTCCAAAGTCGTTCCCAACTATCCACCTTTCCTTCGTCTCCCCCTCTCTTTTTCACTATTGAAAGAAGGAAAAAGGGTTTATTGTGTGTCATTTACCTCTTCTATGCCATGTACATGCACTGCGCCGTATCTACAAGTTGGCCTGCGAGCCAGTGTCGATAATATGTACCCTCGCGATGTATGACACCAATAAAGGAAAAATATTTACAAAAAAAAAAAACAACAACTTTGAAAGACCAATTTTCTTGTATTCTATTTTAACAAGCATGCTTGTTCCTATAGCAACGATTTACATTCCCCATATTTAAAGATGTCGCCAAACTTTGCCGATCAATAGACGGAGAACGAATTAACCGGCAGCTATCCAGTTCTTTAGGTAAGTAGAGATTGCCCACATGAAACTATTGAAGTAAAAAAAAAACTAAAAAAAAAAAAAAAACGGGAGCCTGAACTGCAGCTTTAATATCCCTTCATTTTTGCCTATTTTAAAGGAGCAAATGTTTATACCTAGGATTAAAGCAGGGGTGTCGGGAGCTGACCTCCATTAATTTCAGCTATGGGGACCCCCTGCTTCCGGAGATACTTACCTTCATAGTTGGTGCCAGTAGCCACTCCAGCTGAGATATCTGGGCCTTAAAGTTTAAAGCTCCCGCGTCACGCGGGCCAATAGGAAGCCGAACCTGATGACGTCATGGCTTCCTATTGGCTTGCAGGGTGCGGGAGCTTTGAAAAGTGGCCATTACATGATCCCTGGTAGCCGAGCAGAGTGGTAACCACCCTCTACTACGGAGGTAAGTATCTCTGGAAGCAGGGGGTCCCCAGAGATTTAAGCATATGGATGTTCTCATAATCTGTCCATGAAATGTCTATGAATTACCTGTATAACCCTGTTCTTTTATCGTAACCATGTATTTTTTATAACTCTGTGCCCAGGACATACTTGAAAACGAGAGGTATCTCTCAATGTATTACTTCCTGGTAAAACATTATTGTAAATAAATAAATAAATTAAATAAATAATTGTACTATCTGTGATTCAATTCCATATTTAATAATATAAGAAACTTTCAGGCACCAGCAGACACCTAAAATTCCACTCACTTAATGCAGCTGCTATAAGGTCTCTTCTGGCGCTGGAGGCGGTTAAATGGAATAGCACCACTCAGTCTAATTAATATCACATAAAGTATAAATCCTTTATTATTGTTCATAAAGGGGGGGGGGGGGTTACACTCTCCCTCTGCTGGAAATATTGATGCTCCAATTAATCTCACAGTGATTTTGTGCATAATAATAATAATAATAGTGTAAGATAACATTTCTATCTAACACTTGATTCCTATCCAGGCATAAGCAAACCCAGAAGCAGGCAGTGGTTTATATTGGCAGTTCTCACAGGGTGAGTCATTAGTACACAATTGGTAACACACCCCCAGGGTTCACCTGGGTCACACATCATGAGGAACACCATTTAGGTACCAGAACCTCAGTAGATATCCCAGGGGAATCACACGTTACCCACATTGGTGGCCTAGTCTCTTTCCTGGAACCAGGGTCACGAATGATGTATGAATGATTCCAGTAAGCTCAACTCATGTCCTCCCTCTTCCAAAGCATGCATGACAAGGCTTCATGTCTTTTGAATTTATTGCAGGAGTAGAAAACACAGGAACTTGTAGGTGTAGTGTATTGGCAGAGAGTGCTCTCTATTGGATGCTTCTATGGGGTTAGACTATGGTAGAGGAGAAAGGCTTACCAGGGGGTGGATCAGACAGGTCTGTACTCACTGTGATCTAGAGTGGAAAGGAAGTAGGAGGCAGGGGTCACACTAAAGGTTGAGTGAGACTGCACTAACTGTCCGCAAAAGACAGGGGGAGAACATGGGAAAGTCCATTAATCGGGAGGATGCCGAGAAGCTGCAGTAGCAGTTCATTGATTACGTGCTCAGAGGCAAAAAGTCAACATTGTTGCATGTACACAGGCACAGTAGATGTGTGGCTGCAAACGTCCATGCAGCGAGAATAAGTCTGACGGCTAAAGAAACTGCAAAGGTAGTAGAGCGGGTGAGGGTGGTCGAAATGTGTTTCGTGTTCCATGACACTGCCCCCTCTGGTACTGTAGATACCACTATATACAACTATGCTGGAACTATGGTGGTGCCCCAATGCGCATAACAAAGATAACAGCAAATTCTCAAACAATTGCAGAGTCCATGTCCACATAGCCGATGTGACATCGGCCGCGTTTGGAGTACGTATCAATGTACTTGCCAGGTTATTTGGCAAAGATGCGGAGTGGGTGGATGCGAAACAGCTCCAGAGGTTGAGGCTGGTTGCACCACAATGTCTTTGCTATAAAAGCCTGTGGCACGTGTTTCCTTTAGTGCGTCGTTGAGAACAGTCCTTTTGTCTCGTAGTTTCACTCCACAGCAGATTGTATATCCCCGGATAGGCTTCTATGATACCAGCCGTGGCAGACCTGTTTGTGTGGCTCTATTTCTTACCTGGCGTCTGTTGTGCCTCGTTCCCAGTCATTAGCGACTTACCCCGAGGGATTTGGGCTCAGTTTTGTGGGACTGTCCAGGGTCTATTTACCCCCATTTGTTCCCTGCAAACACCATGGCGTGTCCAGAATGCCCCATTAATTCCACACTGACACCTGCCGGTCTCGTGCCGCTTTTACGTTAAGGTGAGATTCTCTTCTGAAGATTTGAGCGAATGAGTGTCACCCCTCTATCCCTTTGTGTTTAAATATGTTAATGAGGCCATTTCCCTTCTTGCCGTATGTCCCGACCCTTTGGTGGTCCCGCGCAGCCCTCTGTGGTGCCCCCCCCCCGGCAGTAGTAGAACCTTACAAAGGGGCGGGGACGTCTTTTTCACTCCTCTTCTTCTTCTATATGTTTCGGCGTTACTCAGTCTTGAGTGCGTTCCTTTTGTGTCCTCTTCCTGCACTTTCTTGTTCTTTCCCTTCCCCCCTCATCCCCCCCCGCTTTCGGTACCGCCCATATCACCATCTCACTGCGCCCTTCCCTCTCATCAATATTTAGAGGTGCTGCCGGGTACTTTGCCTGTGGCACTCGGTATATTTCAATAGAAATTTTATGGTTTTATGAAGACCACCAAATGTGTGCCCTTTTCGGTATACGGGTTCAACTTGCTTACGTTTTCAAGCCCAATCGCCCCCTTCTAGTTTTCGTTGTCCTCTCCGTCGTTTTGAGTGTGATTATGCACTTTTGTTTCTCCTCTCCTTTTTTTGGGGTTGCTACTTATGGTTCCTCACATTTTGCGATTATGTCGACCTCCTGGGTCGCAAAGGATATATTTTTTTTGCTTTTTTTTTCCGGTTTTTCTATGCTTGGATGTCACTACGACTGTTCACGTACGTACCGTCTTTTAGACCCTGCAGCTCCCTTCCCCCCGTGACCCCTTCCAGTAACCCTCTTTTGGTGTAACTCTCTTTTTTCCCTCCCGTTTCCCTCGTTATTGGTGTCTCTTGTTTGTCACTCGCTTACTGTTTGGTGTTGGAACGCTGTTCGCCCATTTCACGTCAGTTCATCTTTCTTGTTGCTTTATCATCTTCCTATCTTTGCTTTTACCCCCCCCCCCCAATTTGAATACATGTTTCTTTCCTTCGCGACGTCTGTACTTTTTTAGTTTGTGTTGTGTGCAACCAACGCTTTTTTTTTTTGTGGCTTTCTTTTCTTGTTGCCTTGGGATTGCACCCTTCTTATCGGGAGGTTGTTTTCTCCCCTTGTTGACTTTATGACCCCGCCCGTTAATCACCCATTGTTTTATCTTTGGCCTTTTTGCTAAAGTCCTTGTTGGCCCCCGAATCTGTTTTTCGCTTCTTGCATACTGTCACCCTCTTACGTGTTTTTTTTGAACCTTAGTACCCACTGGTCCCCTCCTTTTGACCACGGTTTGGCTTGCTTTTTTTCTGTTTTGGTGCGCCCCTCCCCCCCTTATCTACTTCTCTTTGCGGACCCTTGTTGCCCCCAGTATCGTGACTAACTTTTCTTCGTCTCTGTTTTCTGCTTGTTTGCTGTACTTTATCGATCCACTCTTTGGGGAGATGCGCATACAACCCTCGTGTACGTCTTTAAGGTGCTTTGCCTTCTGTCTTTTGTCCCCTCTGTGGCCTTTTTGTAGTTAGGTTTGTCTGTCTATGCGTTCGTTTGCCGTTTTTAGGACGTATTTATTTCCTGTTTTTGCCCCTTCTTTCTTGAGGTTTTTCATTATTTGCTCGGCGATGGTCTCTATCGGTCTCTTTCCTCTCATTTCGGTTCGTGACAATTTCTGGATTCCCCCTACTTAATTATCTTGGCTCCTGCTTATGTCTTTTCTTTCCTGTCTCTGCAGATCCTTAACGCTCACTTGTTTCGTCACCCACTTCACCTTATCGCGGGTTACGTGATGGATGTCTTGTTGGTCTTAGTAGCGGGTCCACCCGTTAATATGTAACATTCATGCTTCTTTTTTCACTGATTCACTGGTGCATTTCCTTTTTTCGCTTCTTGGACTATTTCGGAGTTCCCCGCATGGCTAATGTACATTGTTCATGGAGACATCTGTTTCTCGTCTGTCCATTCCCATGCATTGTGTACACCCTCCCATCGCTTCTCGCGTTGTTTTGCATTTCAACCCCCCGTTCTAGTTTGTCTGCCAGTGCTTCTTGTTGTAGCTGCACATTTCCGACGTTTGCCACCACTAAATCCCCACATTCCTAAGGAGCGACCGTCTCTCTGCGGTTGCTCTACGATGGAGCCCTTTTTTGTTCCTGTGGTGTGTCTCCCGTATGCTTGTTTAAGGACTTATTGGTACCCTTTCATGTGATCCGCGCCTTCTTTACACCTTTCCACTACCAGGACTTTTTTTTACCCATTTTTCCAGACATGTCAGTCAGCTTAGCCGTTTGGTCATATCTTGTTCCCCCACACTTGGCCCTTTCTCTTCCTCACGGTATTTGTGGTTGTTCTTGCATATCTTCTATTTGTTATTGTGTTCCGGGTTTCCGTGTATCTCCGCTTGGATTCCCAATCCCTGGTTCCCTTTTTCCCTTTAGTGACAAATTGCTTTTGCAGTTTCCTCCCTTTTTGTTTGGGCAGGTTCTTTCTATCTTTTTTATGCTCCTGTTTTTTCGTGGACTCCATCCGTGTCCGGCCGTGCCCACTCCCCCCACCACTCCGCTACCTGCAGGTGGTGAATGGTGTTGAACTACAGTATTCCTCATTGCTATCTGTCTCTTAATATGGCCTGGAGGTCTGCTTATTCTACCCTGCGATCTTTCTTATAATTTTCAGATGTTTTCAGATGTTGATTCTACTCTACCTCTTCCTCAACCACCAGCGGGGTCTAGAGGAATCCATTTGTCATGCAGCTGAGAATAAGATCTGACAGGCAGAAACTGCAAAGGAGAGAAGGGGTGAGTCAGAAATGTAGTTCGTGTTCCATGACAGTCTCTCTTTGAGACTATGTAGAATATAGAACTGGTTCTACTGTCAGTTCTTCCTACAGTATTCCTCATTGCTATCTGTCTCTTAATATGGCCTGGAGGTCTGCTTATTCTACCCTGCGATCTTTCTTATAATTTTCAGATGTTTTTCAGATGTTTGATTCTACTCTACCTCTTCCTCAACCACAGCGGGGTCTAGAGGAATACATTTGTCAGCTTCTGGGTCCAATTTGGCTCAGGTAGCAAGTGGGGGACACTGTGGTGCCTCGCACAGTAGTGGAAGCATGCCTTGCTGAGGCTCAGGGTTGTTAGAGTTCATAATATTTAATGTGACCTAACATTCTGTCCCCTCCATACTCTTGGACTAACCACTCTCCCTTTGTGTGGAGCACAGAGGCTTTTTCATGTTGGTTACGACGCCTGTCCTGCCGCCTTCTCCACCTGGTATTCCTTGATTGAGTAGGTGTCTAATCATGAAGGAGGCATCTCTCGAAACATCCAATAGACAGTAGTTGGTTGCAGTGGCTCATTTTGAGAGGCCCAGATTCTTTTTCAGACTTTACACACGTGCAGCTCACCCAACTTTCTCACTACAAAGTAAGATTCTGGTTTCCATCGATCTACGATTTTTTGCTTGCCTGGTAATGAATTCCTAAGTTCCGAATAAGGACTCTGTCTCCCACATGCAATTCTTGGCCCTGTACCTGTCGGTCATATCGTCCTTTGTTTCTTTTGTTGGTAGATTCAGAGGCATTAGTAGCAAGTTCATAGGCCTCTTTCAGCTGTTCCTTGCAGAACCCCAAGAAAGATCTTAACTCGGTCAATTGCTTGGGTTCTGGGCAGGATGAAATAGCCTCTAGTTTAGATGAGTCGTGGTGACTCCTCTCTCAGAGACAATAAGCCCGACATAGGAAACAGACATTCTGCAGAATTATCCAGAAACTGTATCAATCTACTCTCACTCAATCGGGCCAGTACCATCATCAGGCTAACTCATGGTCCTCTGCTTCCTCTAACGTGTTTCTGAAGACTATAAGGTCATCTAAATACACAAATACTTCCAGCAAATTTATGTCCCCCACTACTCACTCTATCAGTCTCTGAAACATGGTGGGGACTCCTGACACTCCTTGAGGCATCCGTTCAAATTGGTAGAATTCCAGAGGGCATATGAAGACCATCTTTTCTTAGTCCTGCTCATACATGGGGATCTGGTAGTATCCACTGTAGAGGTCAAGGACCGAAAACCACTTTCTCCCCTTGAAGCAATCTAGTGCAACTTCTATTCAAGGCAAAGTATGCTGATCAGGGGTGGTCCATTTTTTCAATGTTCAATAATATATACACATCGTCACGGCATTACTCTTCTTTCAGGCCAAAACTATAGGGAGGCATATGGGCTTCTTGATTTTGATATTTTGCCAGCACCTTAATAACTCCTATAGATGACACCTCACATCTTCAACATCGGCCGGGCCAGTCTCATGACCTCTCTCTAAATGGATGGGCATCATGGTGGCATATTTGGTGATTCACTCCCTTGGCACATCCCATGTCCCACTCATGGGTTGAGAACACTTCAGGCCTTCTGGCCATCTTCTCTCTCAGGCATCACTTCCACTCCTCAGGAGCAGGGCTGTCTCTGAAATCAAACATGTCCAGGGTCAGTCTACCCAGGCTAGTATTCTTCCCCCAGCATGACCCACTACTTTGGCACTGTACAGCTTGGCCACCACTGTACCTCTCCTTACCAGCACATCATCGACGGTCGCTTTCCTTAGGCTATGGCCCCAGTCCTCACTGCTATACGTGCACCTGGCGGCATGGCGGCACATGCACAGACTAGAGCTGCGATCGTCTGTCTATAGGGGAGCGATGGGATGCACATGGGTGCGGAGGCCACGATGGGGTTGTGGCCATTGTCGGGCATTTCTGCCCTTCCAGTGGCTGCCCGCCGAGCAGATGACCGCGACACGGCACGGGAAGACATACTTTTTGCACACGCCGCAGCGGCCACTGAGGTCCTGGCCTTACTTTGACAGTTATGCTCTCGTTTCTTTACCAGGCATTGATAGTTTCCCGCTCTTTACCAATAATCATCCTGTGCATCCCCAATTGGGGGAACAGCTGTCATTAACGTTGAGCCTTCTACTTCTTGAAAGAGGGTCACTCACCCTTCTATTTGCCATATGCTGTTAGGGGGCACTCTCACTGTGCGAGGTCCTGTCCACTTGGCCTCACTTATGGGCCCTTCAGTCACTGTACTGAATCTCTTCTCGACTCTTATTCGCAGAGATAGTGTTAGGACTTGCAGAAAAAGAGGGCACACCTTGACGTGGTCTCCAAGCTTACAAATGCATTGGCCAAGGAATTTAATGTAGTAAGCCTCACTTTGAGAGCACAGATAAGTATTTAACTATATGATTTGTCATGTTGGATGTAGCATTGGGGACTGTCTTTTGGTTATACATTGTCACAACCCAATAGCACTCATTATATATATATATATATATATATATATATATATATATATATATATATATAATATACTCTCTGGTAAGCTTTAAAACACAATTGGAGAATGATCAAGGTCCGACCATAATCTTTCCCTCCAACTGTCTTACACCACCTGGCTAACTGACCAATGATATTCGCATTCATCTCCTTTATTGCACCAGCCTTATCTTCTCTTTGGACCTCTGGGCATATTAAAGCAGCCAGCGTTAAAGGCTCGGATACACCTGCAACTTTTCTTGGGAACTCCAATTCCAGTACCACTACACTAGATACGGACAGGTAGCTAGCATGACTGAGGTCCACACGACAGCCCGTCAAACGGCTGCAATGACAAATGTTTCAGATATTTATCATACCAGGGTTTCACAATAATGGACACCTCAGAACCACTATATATTTATTTATACAACGTTTTACCCCATACAGAGGCATTTAACTCGGGAAGTATGGGTCCCCAGACCTGAAATTAATGCTGTTCTTCTCCGGTGACCCCCTGCTACTGTTCTGTTATTAAAATGTAAATAAAAACAATGCAATCACCTGTAAGAGCTGTGCAGGGAGACGCAGCTCTCTCTGTGCAGCTCATATAGACTGCGGGAAGATCGCAGCGGTAGAACTTAGAAAAAGGCTGAGACAAGGTCCCTGCTATCCTGAGCGATATAGCATTTTCCTACCTCACGGTTTGTGACTTGCAATAATTGTTCTTAATTCTTTCTGAATACCGTGATAACACAAATGTCAGACCGTGAGGTAGGCTCATGCCAAATCGTTCGATTTGGCAGTGATTTTATCGAAGCTACTAGAATGAGCCCCTGAGGGTAAACAATGATACTGAGTTTGAATCAGGGGAACACGGTTCAATTCTTGGTGTCAGCTTCTTGTGACCTTGGGCAAGTTACTTTGTCTACCTGTGCCTCGGGCACCAAAAAACATGGATTGTAAGCTCATCTGGGCAGGGACCTGTGCCTGTAAAAATTCCTATATGCTGCTTACTGCTTACTATACTGTAATTGTGAAGCGCTTTGAGTCCTATTGGAAGAAAAGCGATATATATGAAATAAAGTTATTATAATCTTTGGGAGTTTTTCTGGAACAAGAAAATGAGCGGTGAGAAACAAGACAGCAGCACAAACTTAGCTCTGTATAGATTTTGGAGGGGACTTATGATATCTGTAGTTTCCTATATTTTGGACCTCTACTCCCAGCTAAGGGGGATTCAAAAACACATTTAACATGTTGATTATTAATGTTAGAATCTAAGAGTGATTCATGTTAGAACAACTTTATATGTTACAAACTTTCATATTAGACATTTTGATGGTTTTGACTTTTGAAGTGTTTTCTTCTTTTTGGAAAGTAGATGATTTTCAGAGTGATGTTCTGGTAGTTGAATTGTCTATTGTGGGAAATTCAGTATACATCGTGATGAGTCATACTGTACTGTAGCTACTCTCTATTTGATAAATCTTCTTCCAAGTGTAATTGCTACAGCTTTGGGAGTTGGATAATATATTTAATGTGAAACATCCATATGTTAAGGATATCAGTAAACAAATGGTGGGCTTTTGGTATGAGAAAAAACAGCAGAGGGACCGTTCTCATATTCAAAGTCTACTAACACAATCATTTTAATAAGATAGTTAAATTAACCCTACATGATCCTAAAATCAGGGCCGCCGACAGATTTCCCAGGGCCCAGGACTATATTTTTGACCAGCCCACCCCCCTGTCAGCAGCCTTGTGAGCCCCCCCTCCACACCTCCTTGTGAGCCACCTCCTCTAGTCCCCCTCTCTCCCCATATATTTCTCTCACTCCCTCCACATCTCCCCCTTCCACCCCCTCTCTCCGTTTTCACTTAATTACCCCCATCACTCAATCCTGTTCCCTCAATCCCCCCTCACACTCATACCCCCTCCCCCTCCACACACACACACTTTTCTCCACCATCCCCCACAAACAATCCCCCCGATACCCATACAATTCCCCACCACACCCAAAATGCAATTGCCCCCCTTCCCACTGCCAAAATGCAATACCACCCTCACAGACAATGTAATAACCCCCACACAATGCAATACTCCCCTCCCCACCACACACACAAAATACAACCACACATAACACACCACACACACCTCTTTCTGGTGGTCTGAGACCTCTCTCCCATGCCAGGCCTCTGTCCCGCTGGTGCTCTCTTCCGCTTGTGCGTAGAAGAAGCTAGGTGTGTAGCGGCAAAAGAGAGGGAGGCCTGGCATGAGAGGGAGGCCCGCATGAGAGGGAGGCCCGGCATGAGAGGGAGGCCCGCATGAGAGGGAGGCCTGGCTCTGTGTAAACTTTATAGCTATCTGATATCTGTGTGAACTTTATAGCTATCTGATATCTGTGTAAACTTTATAGCTATCTGATATCTGTGTAAATGTTATAGCTATCTGATATCTGTGTAAACTTTATAGCTATCTGATATCTGTGTAAACTTTATAGCTATCTGATATCTGTGTAAATGTTATAGCTATCTGATTTCTGTCTAAACTTTATAGCTATCTGATATCTGTGTAAATGTTATAGCTATCTGATTTCTGTGTAAACTTTATAGCTATCTGATATCTGTGTAAACTTTATAGCTATCTGATATCTGTGTAAATGTTATAGCTATCTGATTTCTGTGTAAACTTTATAGCTCTCGTGATATCTGTGTAAAACTTTATAGAGCTATCTGATTTCTGTCTAAACTTATAGCTATCTGATATCTGTGTAAATTATAGTGCTATTCTGATTCGTGTAAAGTTATAGCTATTGATTTCTGTTGTAAAACTTATAGCTATCTGAATCTGTTGAAATTCTTTATAGCTATCTGATCTGTCTAACTTATAGCTATCTGATATCTGTGTAAATGTTATAGCTATCTGATTTCAGTGTAAACTTTATAGCTATCTGATATCTGTGTAAACTTTATAGCTATCTGATTTCTGTCTAAACTTTATAGCCTATCTATAGTCTTTGGTGTAAAATGATTAAATAAGCTTACTGATTCGGCTCCGTGTACACTCTTATCGCGTATTCTGATCTTGTCTGTAGACCCTTTAGAGTAGCTAATCAAATCTGATTTTCCTACCCCCTGGTCTAAACTTTCTCGCTATCTGAGTCAAGTCTGTTTTTAAATGTTATAGCTATCTGATTTCTGTGTAAACTTTATAGCTATCTGATTTCTGTGTAAACTTTATAGCTATCTAATTTCTGTGTAAATGTTATAGCTATCTGACTCTCCTTATCGGCAACCAGGCTATGTGCATTATGATGTCATGTGACAAATACATTACCTACCAGGTACAACACCCACTGTCTGACTTGCTTTTCAGATAAATGTTAATAAAAGAATTAACGCGTTTCAATAAAAATAACTCTGAGGTTCACACCCCTAGGGTCTCCTTAGTATGCATGAAAAGTTTCAGGTCCATAGGTTTCATGGTCTTGGAGCTATGGCCCTGACAGAAATAGACTCTCTCTTTTACTATTATAGATTGTGTTCCATATACCCCTGAATTGCAAGCTAGCTTACATAAAGTGATTCCCTCTTATAGGATACAGTTTGTCAGCAAATTAAGTTATAAACATTTACACAAGTAGAACAGAGGGCTGCCATGTCTCCTCTTTGATGATGGAATTTATGGTATAGGAAGTTCCAGGTACCCTAGACGTCAATGTAATTTCACATAATTTTCAGCTCTTCATAAACGGGAATGATCTAGCAGCATAGATACTTATGACACTGGTAATATATCACTGCTAAAATGTCTTACATTAGTATTTTATGAAAGTTAAAACCTCTTAGACATCCCCTCCTGCTCTAATCATATGGTCCTAAATGGCATCATGGGATGTGACAGTTGTGCAGCAGACCCAGAAACTGTACCGATTTAGTCAGAACCTTTTGTGCGAGCATCAGCTGGAACCTTGTTGGGACCCCGATATGATGGGTGTTGGGGTTCCATATTATGGGTGTTGGGGCTCTATATTAGGGATGTTGGGGCTCTATATTAGGGGTTTTGTGGTTCAATATTGGGATGTTGGGGGTCTATATGAGGGGATTGGCAGTCTTATTTTAGAAAGCAAAAAGAGCTGTTGAAAGGCAGTGGCCCCCCAAAAGATTGCGTACTCTAGTATATGAGGGGACTGCTGCTTTAACATCCCATACGGAGAAGTGCGTTTTACTTAATATATTCATGTGTACCTCTTTTCATACTGTAGCTATTCTCTACTTGATAAATCTCTTTCAAGTGTAATTGCTACAGCTTGGGGAGTTGGATAATATATTTCATGTGAAACATCCATATGTTAAGGATATCAGTAAACTAATGGTGTGCTTTTGGTATGAGAAAAAAGAGAAGAGGGCCAGTTCTCATATTCAAAGTCTACTAACACAATAATTTTAATAAGGCAGTTAAATTAACCCTACATGATCCTACAATATGACAGTATTAAATTATGTATGTACAGTATATATACAGTATATATCAGAAAATAGCTGTGTTAGTCCGGTTGCAATAGTGCAGAATAAATGAGTTCTTCAGCATTAGGTGATACCTTTTTTATTGGACTAACAATAAAAAAGGTATCACCTAATATTGAAGAACTCATTTATTCTGCACTATATATATAGCCTATAGGGAACCATGTTAAAAATGGTTTTTGAAGCAAAAAGTGGCACTGTGTGCTCATTTGCATGTCATTTCCCAGAATCCCTTGCTGCAGTGGAAGTGCTGTGTGATAATGGGGAAAGGCGGGGTTGCAGACCTGCCTAAGACATGCAGATGAGCATACAGTTGTATTTGCATATTTTGCTTTGCTGTGGAGGGTTTTTGTCACTTTTTTTACTCACCATAACTTAACTCAGTATTATGGTTGGCCTATCCTTTAGCTTCTTTGCATACCCAGTTAATCAACCCCACACTGATGAGACCCATTAAGGTCGAAACAGCTGTCTGTGGGTGGTTTTCTGGGTATGCACCTTAACCCTAGCTGTGCTCAAAGCTGTGACCATGCAGCAAGCTTAAGCCTATAGGGAACCATGTTAAAAATGGTTTTGAAGCAAAAAGTGGCACTGTGTGCTCCTTTGCATGTCATTTCCCAGAATCCCTTGCTGCAGTGGAAGTGCTGTATGCTGGGTGATGATGGGGAAAGGTGGGGTTGCAGACCTGCCTAAGACATGCAGATGAGCATACAGTTGTATTTGCATATATATATATATATATATATAATCAAAAAATAAATAGATGATACCGTTCTGTGGCTAACGAAATGCTTTTATTTGTGCGAGCTTTCGAGATACACTGATCTCTTCTTCCGGCGATGTTACAATGAATGAAGCAAGGATAACTTAAAAACAGTGTCTCTTGGAATGTTATCTGTGCTGTTCCTTCCCCCGTGTGGATGTGTTTTATGGCTAGAGGTGTCAAAGGGTAACTGAAAGCAAGTGAAGAAAGAGTGTGTATGTGTATCAGTGTGAATAAAAATGAATGGAGAGCCCACAGTATAAACAGTGCTCTACACAAGGTGTGTGTGGAGTGAGAGGGATATAAATGGTGTGGGTGGGTGTGGAAATGTGAGAGTTTGTAGCACAACTAAAAGTGTGTGTGGATACTATGTGGTCCCTATTGGTGTATATGGATGGAAAAATAAGGAGTATTAGTATGTGTGAGAGACAGCTGTGTGTGCATACATATAGCACAGTATGTACAGACATGGCTCTTCTAGAGCTCAGGGAAGAGAGTTCGCTATGTCCAGAGTAATGACTCATTAAAATTTCGATCTTCGTTTGAGGCCACTGCTAAGTGTCCGAAACAGTTGCATAAATGTTGTATTCATGCAACCGTCTCTCTTTCGGAGTTTTAAGATTACTTGAGTATGGCAACCCCAGATCGTGTCATCTTATGGCCAGAGTCAGAGAAATGTTCGCAAAGGGACTGTTCTTTGTTCGCGTGTGATGCTGTGGGCGATGCAGGTTCATTCTCTGTTTAGAGCCCCGTCACAGCATCACACGCGAACAAGAGACAGTCCTGTTGGCGAACATTCTCTGACTCTGGCCATAAGATGAAACGATCTGAGGGTTGCCATACTCAAAGGTAATCTTAAAACTCCGAAAGAGAGCGGTTGCATGAATACAAATTATGCAACTGTTCGGGACACTTAGCAGTGGCCTCTAACAGAGATCGAAATTTATGAGTCATTACTGACACTAGCGAACTCTCTTCGCCAATGAGCGCTAAAGGCCATGTCTGTACATACTGTGCTAATGTATGCACACCACAGTTCTCTCACACATACTAATACTCCTTATTTTTCATCCATATACACCAATAGGACCACATAGTATCCACACACACTTTTAGTTGTGCTAAAACTCTCACATTTTCCACACCACCACACACCATTTATATCCCTCTCACTCCACACACACCTTGTGTAGAGCACTGTTATAATGTGGGCTCTCCATTCATTTTTATTGCACCTGATACACATACACACCTTTTTTCACTTGCTTTCAGTTACCCTTGACACCTCTAGCCATTAAAACACATCACACGGGGGAAGAACAGCACGATAAACATTCCAAGAGACACTGTTTTTAAGTTATCCTTGCTTCATTTCATTGTAACATCGCCGGAAAAGAAGAGATAGTGTATCTCGAAAGCTCGCACAAATAAAGCATTTCGTAGCCACAGAACGGTATCATCTATATTATTTTGATTATTGAAGCTCGGCAACACGATACTGAGACCGCGTACAGAGAATATAAGTATGATAGATATGAGCGGAAGAGTATATGATATGGAAGAATGGAAAGAGATAGTATAATGAGAAGTATATATCTATATAGTATATTATATATATATGGAAAAGAAAGTTACACACCTCTTTGAATACCATTGTTTTACATATCAGGACATAATAACAATCATCTGTTCCATAGCAGGTCTAAAAATGAGGTAAATACAACCTCAGATGTACAACAACACATGACAAATTACACCGTATCATGATTTATTTAACAAAAATAAAGCAAACATGGAGAAGCTATGTGTGAAAAACTAAGTAGACTACCAGAGACTCTCATATCCACCACCAGCTTAAGTTCTTTCAAATCTAAGGCTGTCTCACACTTTAATCTGGTCTGTAACTGTTTCATACGCTCATAATATATATTTTCTTTAACTGTGCACGCAATGTCTTGTATATAATGTATACCTTGTTCATTTATGTAACTGTACTTGTAACCATGTATTATTTGTTTTACACCGCAGCAGCCGTAGGTGGAGAAAAATGAAGACAGCCTAGTGTACTTCGCATAAAACTTTATTAACAATGTTAAAAAGCAGGAATCTTTACACTTACAATTTGTAAGGGCAAACGTGCCACATAAGGATGACGCGCACAGCAAAGAACTGGATCCACGGGACAGCAGCAGTATGATAAAAATAAAGTTCTTTATTGAAAAAACATGGTGCAGACAGGAATGGGTGCAGGAAAAAAAGCCTCTGTCTCTAAGAGACAGAGGCATTATTATTTTCCTGCACCCATTCCTGTCTGCACCATTTTTTTCAATAAAGAACTTTATTTTTATCATACTGCTGCTGTTCCGTGGATCCAGTTCTTTGCTGTGCGCTGCATCTCTACCACTTGTGGCTACCTGAATCATCTCAACTGGCAGAAGCACGCATTCCAGAAGGCACAATGGGCAAGGTCACGTGAGTTTGTACCTTAGACAGTACTTAAAGGTATTTTATTGGTGTTTTAACAAGTTTGTCAGTACCAGTCCACATTGGCTTGAGGGGGTGGGGCTCATATTCTCCATTACCCACACTCACTATGACATTTATTCAGGTGTCAGACACATATACCACCCATATATACCTCACCATTTATATACTTAAACCCAGCCTATTACCTTCAATCAAGAAATTTTGTTATTACATATCTTGTCACTTGAGCACTATATTTGAACAATGTTCTTCTACTGTGCCACTTAAGAATGCCGTCCGCAGCTTTGTATCCAGTACAGTGGGGATGAGGTCCACGAGGTCACGCGCCAACTGATGACGTCAGTGGCGCAGCGCCCGTGGTATTCCCCAACACCACAGGACACAGCAGGTGACGGCTGACGTGCACTGTACTAGGCTCCTCCTACGAAAACGCGTAGGGAGGAGGAGCCTAGTACAGTGCACGTCAGCCGTCACCTGCTGTGTACCTTGTGGTGTTGGGGAATACCACGGGCGCTGCGCCACTGACGTCATCAGTTGGCGCGTGACCTCGTGGACCTCATCCCCACTGTACTGGATACAAGCTGCGGACGGCATCCTTAAGTGGCACGTTTGCCCTTACAAATTGTAAGTGTAAAGATTCCTGCTTTTTAACATTGTTAATAAAGTTTTATGTGGAGTACACTAGGCTGTCTTCATTTTTCTCCACCTACGGCTGCTGCGGTGCATGCTGCCCCTGCAAGGACGCCGATCGGGGTGAAGAGAGCCATCCTGGGAGCCACGTGGGGTCTGTGGACATCAGGGTGAAGAAGAAAAGAGCCTGGAACAGATTCTCTCCCCTGAATCAACAAGAGTCTATCTTGTAAGTAGGGATATTCTTCTCCTGGTTAGGGTATTAGAGTTTATATACTGCGCAATGGTGTGTTTCTGTGTTTATTTGTAATTGCAGACATCATCTGGGAAACCACACCTGGAAGAAATTCCACCTCATCAGAACTGTTGGTGTATTACTCCACTATCAGGACTTTCACTCCATCCAGGACTGTCTTTTGTCATGGTACTGTGATCATCATCATTTTTGCGCCGGGGACATTATCTTTGTATTTATATGTTAATTGGATTTGAACGGTCTATTGTTTTTTGCCCCCTTGGCTGCATTTATCTACACGTATTGCATTTGGGTTTGGTGTATTCACTCAAATTCACTTTATTCACTTGGATCAAGCGCTGATAGAGAGTTTTTTAGTTAGTTTGTATTTCATAAAATGTGATGATATTTGCTATGCTGAAGAGTGACTCCTACATGAATATTTAATCATTTAATAAATATGGAAACCATGGACTGTAGGTGGAGATCTGAAAACTTGGCAAAGTTAATTTTGTAAATATCTTTTAAAACTGGCAAAAAGTTGATCATCCCTTTTAGCTAAAAAGTTCAGAGAAGGGTCTGGCTAAGGGAGGGCTGCCCACTGCCTACGATAGAGGAGGAGAATACAAGCTCTGAGGCAACTGCCCTGCTCTAAGTGCCACATCAGAGGGGAGAGCCGTAGGCCCCCTGATGTGCTTCCAGGATCAAGGAGAAGGGATCCAAAAGCAGAGCAGGGGAAGCTGACACCAGGAATCTGCCTCCAGAGACCTGAACAACTGCTGGACTGACTATCCATAGAGGCTTCGTGCACTCTCTAAGTCAGGCTCCGGAGAGAGAAAGCAGTCTAAAGATATCGGGGAGTCAAAAGCTCAATCATAAACAAGCAGAAAGTTGCAAACAATGCGTGTTTGAGCGAGACACCTCAGTTATGAGGGGGCTTAACTCAACTTAAAAATATACTGTATATCACCCAAACAAACTCAGCTCCAACTATAAATAAAAACTTGCTGATTAACAACAACCATGCCATCCAACAAACAACCAAATAACCAGGTGGCCCCGCAAGAGGTCTCCCTTTAAAAAAAAACAAAACAAAAAAAAAAAAACACAAATGTGGGGGCAAAAGATGAAGACGCATCTGTCGCAGGCGAAGATGCGGATTCAGAACCAGACTCCGAAGAAGAAGTAGACAGCTCACTCACCCGTAAAGAAATGCTGGTATTTGGTCAAGATATCAAAAGTTCTTTTCACTCTGAGATACTGTACAAAGTATTCATCGCAGTCTCAAGATGAGATAGCGTGTATAGGGGACCATATTGTAGACTTGGAAGAGAAGGTAGATACCACCACCCTTGCTCAAAAGACCCAGGCCCAAGAAATTCAGGATGAAAAATCTGAAGATTGGGTGGATAGCTATCAAGACAAAAAGACACCAAACAACTCACAGGGTAGTATATAAAAAAAAAAGGTTTATTGGGTAACATGTTAAAAAACAAAAAACATACAAAGGACAGAACAGGGACAAAGATCTCCTCCCACGTGTTTCACGCTACACAGTGCTTTCTCCCGTATAATGTTATTGTTTGTAGTATATAGAGTACTGGGGTCTGGATATATTCAGCAGTTACACGAGCAGGTGTAATATAATGTCCAGTGTCCTCACGTATAATAAACTTGATAGAGATAAGGGCTTGCGAATTAAATGACGGGGTATTACTGGACAACTGGTAGCGGTATATGCACAACAGAGGAGAGTTTAATTACCTCTGAAGCCCCTTATGCACATTGAAGCGGTGTGAAGGCGGCGTGAACGTGGGAATGCAGCGTGAATACCGCGTGGAATACAGCAGAGCACACAAAAAAGAATTAGGGATTTGTTAAAATAATGGCCGCTGCATCTGTACATGTAGCTTCTTGAGCTCCGTGCCATCAAATGAGGCTGCACAGGCTTTTATACAGCCTGGGATGTTACATTTGATTGACAAATGGTTCCCACGTCATCTGATTGGCTGGGATAACCGTGTGACTTTTGTGAGGGGGAGGGGGGATGTTACGCCATCAAAAGGGAGTGAAGCCAGCCAATCAGAAAGGCTCAGCTTCCTTTCCTTTCAAGATTACTTCACAAAAACCAGAATGCCTGCATCACATGGTTTACTAGAACCAATAGGAGTGGGGGTCATCCTATTGGTCTAGTAAACCATGTGGCACAAGCGGGGACCACCTGGAGGTCCCTGGACACTTAAGGGAACCACCCGAGGACCCCTAGACACCAGCGGGGACCATCCGAGGACATTTGTGGGGACCACCTGGAGGCCCCCGGACACCCGCAGGAACCACCGGAAGACCCCCAGACACCTTTAACATTATGGGAATACCGGCACCCCATACGGGGCCTGTATCTCCGGAAGCAGTGGGTCCCCGAGGCTGGGGGGAAGGGGGGGTGTTTGATACTAGTGTGCGGGAGCAGGGTGTTTCCTGAGCTGAACAAAGTTGATTTCAGCCTCGGGACCCCCTACTTCTCGAGATACATGCCCCGTAATGGGGTGCCGTTATCTCGTGCAATGTTAACATCCTATGGTCACGTGACCCACCGGATTTTTACATGGCGGGGATTCTGGCACACCATAACGGGGCCTGTAACTCAGTAAGTAGGGGGTCTCCGGACCTCAAATCAATGCAGTTCAGCTCCGGAGACCTCCTGCTACAATACTGTAGTGTATAAAATGAAATAAACCCCCCACGATTGCCTGTTAGAGGCGCACAGTTAGAGTGACTGATTCAGCCTCTCTCTTACTGTGTGTCTCTTAAAGACAAGTAGACCCCGGTAGGATTAACACAGTAGGGACACCTGCTGTGTTAATACGATGGGTCATTAGTCTGCCGTGGCAAATGTTGAAAGCATTTCGGGGAGATCTTGAAAATCAATTCGAGAAATGGTCGGATAACGTCCACTGCATCTGTATAAATAATGTATCAATCAATTGAGCTGCTTTAGCAGTTAACTTGCAGAAGCACTGAGGTCTACTGTGGGTATAATGGCACCCCATTCAAGGCAGGCAGCAGCAAGAGTAGCCAGGAGAGCTGCTTCCAAGAGAAAGACTTCCCAGGAGATCTGCTTCCAAGAGAAAGAGGTCCCAGGAGAGCTACTTCCAAGAGAAATATGTCCCAGGAGAGCTACTTCCAAGAGAAATATGTCCCAGGAGAGCTGCTTCCAAGAGAAAAACGTCCCAGGAAGAGGTCCCAGGAGAGCTACTTCTAATAGAAACGTGTCCCAGGAGATCTGCTTCCAAGAGAAAGACGTCCCAGGAGATCTGCTTCCAAGAGAAATATGTCCCAGGAGATCTGCTTCCAAGAGAAATATGTCCCAGGAGATCTGCTTCCAAGAGAAATATGTCCCAGGAGATCTGCTTCCAAGAGAAATATGTCCCAGGAGATCTGCTTCCAAGAGAAACATGTCCCAGGAGAGTCCCTATGATGTAATGGGAGATGTAATTCAGTGATATGTCACCCATTGTCCATGATAAGGTCTTAAAGTTATAGATACAGATGTAGCAGCCATTATCTCACCCATTCATGTGAGAAATGTCACATGGTGAATACATGCCAGTGAAACACGTACTATCTAGTATGCGGTGCACTAGGTTTGTCAAGCGTTAATATCTCACGAAACATGAATGCTTGTTAACCATAATACGAGATTTAACGCGGCTCTATTTAAACAAATGGTAACACTTCCGGCATTTCTTTAACATACTTGATATTTTTGTCATTATTTGTGAGCTCTTAACATGTTAACAGGTGTAATAACACTGGCTACATCTGTATATTTATATTACAGACAAGAATTTAGCAGGGACTTTTTATACTTCATGGACTGCCAACATGAATGCTTTGATGCCCTGATAGTGCTGGGATCGCCAGTTCTGAAGGAATAGAAGCAGCAGCAGCAGCATTCTCCCTGTGTTTCTTCCTTCTCCAACCAGCAAATGGAATGTCTAAAGATGAGACTATCTATGTTTCTAATTAGCTGACTGTGCTCTAAATAATCCCGCCAGGCCTGGTCACTCCCTCTATAACTTCTGACGCACTTGAATTATCAATATAATAACATATTACGCTGTGCCGAGATTCCACGTTTGGCTTTTGTTGTGAATTTAAAGGCAGCGAGATTTAAAACATCGCAGGGTATATGCATCTGCACATGGAGAGACTGCAATGTTCCTGTTATATATTTTACAGATTTGTTACGCTGCTCATCATTGCTCCACAGCTTGATTATTTTCCAGAGATTTCCAATTTGTCTTGCCAATTTTAGTCTCTTATTTATACAGCATATCACCACTTTCCGTGCAAGTGAAAGTATTGTCCCAATCAGCGTACGATCTGATTCTGATACAAGGGAAGAGGTCGACTTGCCAAAAACTACATGCATTGTGTAGAAATCCTACAACCTGAATCTCTAGCTACTATCTATAACTACAGGACCACTACAGATGCAGTCAGCTTTATCTCCACCCTGCCCCAGCACATGTACTGATGAGCCACAGACCAAACATGGAGTGATCACAGGCGAATGCAGAGCAGGGGGTAATTACCCATAAACAGAGGTCCCTGTTTCTGAATGGGACCCCAACTGCGTTAATCCTACAGGCCTGCACCCGTCTGGAAGATCTGAGCAATGAGAGAAGATAAGCGGTCTCTCTCTCTGGGCATCTCAACAGGTAATTGTGTTGCTTTTATTTTAGTTACATATTATTGAAGCAAGGGGTGTCCGGAGCTGAACTGCATTCATTTCAGCCTCGAGACCTTCTGCTTCCCAAGTTAGAGGCCCCGGGATGGGTGCCGGTATCTCCTGCAACTTTAAATGTCCCGGTCACGTGATGCAGGCCACCCTACCCCCACCAACTCCCCTCTCCACCACACACAGTAATGGGCTAAAGCACTATTAGCCATATTTGGCTAATAGCGCTTTTGCCTATTTAAAAACAAATCAGTAGCCAGCAACCCTATAATAAATAAAAGTTGTACTTACCCCTGCCAGGATAAAGGTCGTCCTCGTCTTCATTAGCAAAAGCATTAAAATAAATAAAACTAGCTACTGGTCACTAACCTCTTAATTACCTTAGCGGTTACTAACCGCTAAGGCAGGGGTGCGCAAAGTGGGGGGTGCAGGATTTTTGGGGGGAGGCACGGTGGTTGAAAAGGCCCCGCGTTCTTCCCCAAGGCATTCAAATGAAATGCTGGGGGCTTGTGTAAGGCCTCTGTAACTCACTTACCAGGACTCAGAAGAGTTGCTGTAAGGCGTCGCCATAGCAACACAACGTCAAATTATGTCACATGCCCATCGGCAATATGACGTCAAAAAACCCAGCTGCGTCATTTGACACCAGCAAACAAGATGAGGGGGGTGCGAGAGCGAGGGGGAGCAGGCAGGGGGGCGCAGCCCCAAAAGTTTGCGCTCCCCTGCGCTAATGTAATTAAGGGCTTAGCCCCTCATGCTACCCACCCAGGAGGCCCTCTACCCCCAACAAACCAGGTACTTTTGTTTAACCCCTTCATTACCTTACCGGCTTGCCACTAAGGTAATGAAGCTACTTTAATTAGTATTTTTATTACATAGTATTGACACAGGGGGTTTCTGGAGCTGAAATGCATTAATTTCATCCCTGGGAACCCCCTTCTTCCTGAGATGTGGTGCCCGTATCTCCTGCAAGTTTAATTCTCCAATGTTACGTGACCGGGACATTTAAATTTGCAAGAAATACCAGCACCTCATACCAGGGGCTGTAACTCAGTAAGCAGGGGGTCCCCGGGGCTGAAATTAACGTGGTTCAACTCCGGAGACCCCCTGCTTCAATCCTATGTAATTAAATAAAATAAACTAAGTGCCATCGCCTGCTAGATACGCGCAGGGAGAAGGACCGATTCTGTCTGCTCTCACTGCACGTCTCTTACAGGCTGATGTAGGAGTCACATAGCGGGAGTCCCATTCAGAAGCAGGGACCACTGCTGTGTTAAGCCTGATGGGTAATTAGTCTGGCCACAGAAAAACGCAAGCAGGCAGTTTTCATGTGTAGTTGCCTGGCCGAATAAGCGATAATACATCTTTATACATAATTGCTGTCTGCTCAAATGATCACATAGAGGGATACTACACAGAAGGGACTGGAAAAACATTCAAAGACTGGGATCCATATTTACTGAGTAGTGCTGTTCCACAAGACCTCTTCCTGCACCAGAAAGCGCCTTATTTGGAATAGCACCGCTTAGTAAATAAGGCCTGGAATGTAATAGTAGCAATGAATGTAAGTGTGGAAATTAAAACACCTACACACAGCCCACTGGCTTCTTCTCTGCTAAGCTGTTATTTGCTTTCCAGGCCCTTAGGTCTCAGGGGATCCGAGGAAGAGATAAAACATGTTCAACAGTATCACAACAAGGAGCACACAGGCTCCATAAACCCAACTCTGGCTCATAACAGTTCCCATGTTATGGAACAAGAGCCACATTTCTGACTCACCCCCCTCTCTCCTTTGCAGTTTCTGCCTGTCAGATTTTATTCCCAGCTGCATGGAGTCTGCAGACACATACTGTGCCTGTGTGGCTTGCAACAATGTTGCATTCCTTGCCTGCGAGCACGACATCAGTGAGCTGCTACAGCAGTTTCTGAGATCCTCACCAGAATGGCTAGTCTGCCCCCCCTCCTGTTTGTTCAGACATGGTCTGCCCCTAGACTATTCCTTTACCCACACTGCACCTCACTTCCTTTTTCCACCCTGGAGACAGTGAGTAAAGAACCCCTTCTCTGTTTATCCCCCTTGGTGAGGCCATCTCTTTTTACCGGTTCCTAACTAATAATCACCACTACACACCATCCACAAGCATCTGTATCCTGCTGCCTTTTCCCAATAAAGTGGAGGAAATATTACAGGACTTGAAGTGATTTAAAAGGGAACTGTGTTAATGCTATCGGGAGCCATTCATACCAACGTGACCCTGGCTTCAGAATAGTAAAAAGAGGACCGTGTGCCTTGGGAAATACACACAGAGGAGCTGCTACCCACAGCCTTTATGCTAAAGAAACAAGCAAGCAGCTTACATAGCAAATAAACAGCAGTCTCTCACCACATTGCACAAGCACGTTGCTACACAGAGCCACAAGCCTCTACACAGCAAACTACCACATCTTTATGCAAAGACAGTGAGCAGCCTTACTTTGCTAATACTACACAAAGGAAGCACCAAGTAGCTAAAACTGCAAACAGTCTGCAGCTTTCACAGACAACCAGTAGCTCAAACTGCACAGCAGCCTTGTAACAAACAGTGCTTCTCTTACAATTCCTAACTGCCTTTTTCTCTGTCTGAGTCCACCCGCTGCTCAGCCCCACAGTGAGGAGCCAACGGACACCTGTAAGTACAGCTACCCCAATGCTGCACGCTGCAGGACACCGCTCGGCATCATCTGAGACAGACGCCCATCGCTGACAAGGTAAAAGACCGCACGCCACACGCACTGGCAAAGGCCTACACACACCTACAGCATGGCAGAACTCAGAGCCTCAGCAGACATCACGCAGGAAAGCGATCTCTCAGACACAGAGACCGCTGCGCAGCTGCACCAGGCGCAGGCAGGCGCAAGGCCCAAACGGACAGTCACACTGACACAAAAGGGCCGCGAAAAATATGAGACTGACATTGAAGCGCACCGCGCTAAATTAGAGTTGGCCTGGGAAACAACCGCACTTGGGGTATGCAATGTCGCCGGCGCTGGCAATTCTGTGCAACAGCTCGAGCAGGCAATAACTCAATTAAAGATAGATCACGCACGCTACCAAAGACTGTCAGAGGCATACGTCACTTACCTGGCCAGGGCTAACACCGGTGAAAGCCTGCAAGAAAGGGACTTACAGCTCAATATTGACTTGACACGTGACAGCCGCGTGCGAACCTCTATCACGGAAGCCGAGAGTAAGAGGAAAGACCTTTTTCTGGAAACCGCATCGCAGCGCTCAAGCACATCCAGGCATTCCTCAAGGTCAGCAAGATCAGCGCAATCTAACGCGTCCAGCGCAAGCACAAACGCTACCAAGGCGCGAGCCGCCGCAGAGGCCGCACGTGCCAGGGCCGAATATAGTCGCAGAGAGGCAGCCGTAAGGGTAGAAAAAGCGCGCATAGAAGAGGAGGAGCAGAATGCCACTGCTACCGCTGCCGCTGCAAATGCCGCCGCCGCTGCTACCACTGCCACCACTGCCAATGCCGCCACTGCGCGTAGGAAAGCCGAATTTGATGCGGAACTAGAGGCGCTTAATCAAGAGAAGGAAGCCGCCGCCGCCATAGCCCAAGCTGAAGTCCTAGAAGCAGCCGCGCAACAGGATGGCGGGGAGCAACCCTACAGACGGATTGCCTCAGAGGATCCAGTCCAACGCACTGAAGACTACGTCAGGAGCCTCTTCAGCGTGAACACCAGCGCACCATCTCAACACGGATGGAGCGACTCCACAGATACCGAAGACTCGCTAGGACCACGAGGAGAAGACGCTGCTCCATCAATGGCACATGCTGCCTGGGATAGCCACAGCCGCAACAGTGATCCACACGCCAGCGCGCACACGGATGCACCACAACAGGCTCGCAATCCAGGTACACCCACGCGGGAGAAAACAGCCCCTCACACTGGCCAGCAGTCATCACGCGTCCATGCCAAGGAAGAGGCGACCGCACGGACCCTCCCAGCAACTAC